>QRFJ01002533.1:0-152656 GCA_006176705.1 Cocos nucifera | reverse complement strand
CCTCTCAGCGGCCGAACTCTACAGATGGCCGACCCTTCAGCCAGACGAACTCCCCCAGCTTCCCCTCGGCCGAACTCTGTTACAAGTCCGAACTCCATTGGACGAACTGTCGCCTGCAGCAAGACCGGACGGCGCCTTCCTCTCCGTACCGGACTCCATGCGGCCCACGGCTCGCCGGTATGGCTCCCACGACCTACCGGACGACGCCTTCCTCTCCGTACCGGACTCCATGCGGGCTCGCCGGTATGGCTCCCACGATCTACCGGACGACGCCTTCCTCTCCGTACCGGACTCCATGCGGCCCACGACTCGCCGGTATGGCTCCCACGATCTACCGGACGACGCCTTCCTCTCCGTACCAAACTCCATGCTGCCCGACGACTCTCTGCCAGACGGCACAGCCGTCACCATCAACTAAGCTCCGCTATAAAAGGACCCCTCCCGACATACTAAGGCTAAGCTCTCTGAACTCTCGACTCTCTAAGCTCTCTCCTCCTCACATCTCTAAGCTCCGGAACTCATTCCGAGCACTCCATTACTGTTGGTCGGAAACTAACTTGACCGTCGGAGGGTCCTGCCGGAGCCACCACCCCACCGGTTCCGGACGGGACTTCGTTTTGCAGGTCCCCGGCGGCGCTTCCAGCGGCCTCGATTGCGGCGACCTCCGGCGGCGACGGATTTCTGCACCAACAGATTGGCGCTGTGGGAAGAAGGGACTGAACCTTCGAGGTTCCCTTGTTCTTAAAGGAGTGCTCGGCGACGATTTTCCGCCCCTGCTCCGGATCTCTCTTCTCCCTCTTCAGAATTCCTTCTCTGGAAAGAGGAAAATGCCCCCCAGAAGGGCTTCGACGCGGCGCTCGACGGCTTCCGCGGCTCGATCCCCTCCGAGTCCGTCTGTCCCTGCTCCGGCCCCGGTGACTCAGCCCCCGTCTATAGCCGCAGTGGATACGGAGCAGTTCAACCAGCTCATCCAGCACGTTCGCGGTCTCACGGAGGCGGTGCAGGCGGTGCTGCACCAACAAGTCCCAGTGCCAGCCCGACCGGCACGGGACTCTCCGAAGTCGGATGATCCAGTCCAAGAGCGACCGGCCTGGGCAGCCCGACCTCCGATACCCGGATTGGAGAGGCGGAGGAGGGAGAGCCCTTGTTCGGATCATGGATCGACCAAGGGTGAAGCCTCGCGCCCATCTCACCAGAAAGCCTTGGAGATCAGAGACCGTGAGGACCTGCTGGGACCAAAGGCTCTTGGAAATGAACCGGCGAATTGAAGAACTTCGTCCCCCCTCGCGTGGTGATGACGTTTGTGCAGACCCTCCTTTCTCGCAGAAAATCATGCAAGAACCTGTTCCCACCGACCTTCGAGCTCCCTCAACTGGAAAGCTACGATGGGAACTTCTGATCCGGTTGATCACCTTGGGAAGCCTTCCGGGCCATGATGCTGCTTCACGGCGCTTCAGATGCCATGCTGTGCCGAGCCTTTCCCGTCTACCCTTAAAGGGAGCAGCGAGGAACTGGTACTCGGCGTTGAAGCCCAAACCGATCTTCTCTTTCGACCAGATGAGCAGTCGGTTCGCGGCCCACTTCATCAGCAGCCGACGACCGAGCCGAGGTTCAGATTCCCTGATGAGCCGTCAAGCAGAAGCAAGGGGAATCCATCCGGGACTTACGTCACTCGATTTAACGCCGCGGCATTGGAAGGTCCGGGAAACCTGGACCAGTCTGTCGCGATGGCCGCACTAAGGGCGGCCTTCAGAAAAATAACTTGCTGTTCTCTCTGGAAAAAAGGTATCCCAGGGACTTCGCCGACCTGCTGGCTCGAGCCGAGAGATATGCCCGTGCGGAAGAAGCCTTCAAATTGAAAGATGAAGAAGCTCTTCAGAAAGGACCGGCTGGACGGCGACGAGGAAGAGCTGGGTGAAGTTCGGCCTGCACTCGCAGACCTCCCTACGAAAGCAGGCGGGCCCGAACTCCTCGAAGCTTGCAGAGAAGGCGCGAAGAAGCCCACCTCCCGGAAGGTTCCGCCGACTATGCCCCCCTCAACGCTCCTCGAACCACAGATTCCTCACCGAAGTTAAGAACCAGCTGCCAAGACCGGAAAGGATTACGATCTCCCCCAAACAAGCGCGATCGAAAGCAAGTACTGCCTCTACCATCGCGACCACGGCCACGACACGGAGGGAATGCATCCAGCTCCGAGACGAAATTGAGGAGCTCGTCAGAAAGGGGCGGCTGGGTAAATTCCATTCGGTACCGGCCTGAAGTCAGAAAAAGATCGGTGCTAAGGGCGCTGCCGTAACGAGAAACTGACAAAGGTCGGCCGCCTTCACAACGTCGTTCAACATTCACTCCAGGATCCAGCGTCGAAGCCAACAGAAGCACGCTTGCAACGCAAAGGAAGCCTCGAATGAAATAGGAAAGGTCGTCCGCGTGGAGAAGCGCGGAGGAACGATGCTACTACCACGACCCTGGATCACAGAAAATTCAGAAAAAAATTGCCAGTAACTTCCTTTCAATAAAAGTCCTTTCCCTTTCCAACAGTGTATTATTTTTGGGCGCCAAAAACTATGTAATGGCTGGAAAAGAAGCAGTCAATAGTCGCCGTGTTAGGAACAGGAGGAGAACCTCGTCCTAATGCGAGCGGCAAACCTCGGCCAGAGATAAGATCTCTCCCGAGGGCAAAGTTCGGCCAGAGATAAGATCTCTCCCGAACAACCGGCCAGAGATAAGATCTCTCCCGAAAACAAGTTCGGCCAGAGATAAGATCTCTCCCGAACAAAGAGATAAGACTCTAGAGATAAGATCTCTCCCGAACCGGCCAGAGATAAGATCTCTCCCGAACAACCTCGGCCAGAGATAAGATCTCTCCCGAGGCAAAGTTCGGCCAGAGATAAGATCTCTCCCGAGGAACAAGGTCGGCCAGAGATAAGATCTCTCCCGAACCCAACCTCGGCTAGAGATAAGATCTCTCCCGAGCGACCGTGACAACCTCGGCTAGAGATAAGATCTCTCCCGAGACCGGAACAACCTCGGTTAGGAACAGGAGGAGAACCTCGTCCAGCGAGGGAGATAAGATCTCCCCCGAGAAGCTCGGCTGCAGGAGATAAGATCTCCCCCGAGCGCGCACTTCACTTCGGCTGCAGGAGATAAGATCTCCCCCGAGGGAAGCTCGGCCGTAGGAGATAAGATCTCCCCCGAGCGCGCACTTCAACCTCGGCTGCAAGATAGGAGGTCTCCCTCGAGTCGACTTCAACTGATGAAGATAATGTCGCCCCCGAGGAGCTCAAATCCGACCTCGACCGAAGGAGGCGAGATCTTACTTCGGCTTCAACATCAGCTTCATCGACTTTAGCCTGGAAACGAGTTCCATTTCAACTCCAAACATCGACTGAAGATGAGGTCTCCCCCAAGCCTCAGCCTCAACTTCAGCGTCAATCTTGGCTGGAGATGAGACCTCCCCCGAGCTTCAGCTGCAACAAATGCGGAGCCTGGAAGAAGACTTCGGCAGTCGCCTGTTTTGGTACTCCCTTCCTTCAATTTTTGAACTCGGGAGTGGGGGGGCTACTGTTGGGGATAAATCCCGCTCCTGCCGAAGCCCGGCCCGACGCTCAGCCCAATGTAACCAGTAGCCGCTGAAGAGCTTTAGCGCCAGGCGCCAGGCCGAGCCCCTACCACGGCCGAACTGCCTAGAGGCCGAACTCCCCTGCACCAAGGTCCGGGCCGAACTGCCGGCCGCCGCCAAGGTCCGGGCCGAACTGCCTAGAGGCCGAACTCCCACCGCCAGCCGAACTTCCCCACGGCCGAACTCCTTCGGACCGACCCCAGGCGAGAACTCCTTCGGCACGGCCGAACTCCTTCGGACCGACCCCAGGCGAGCCCATGCAGCCGAACTCCTTCGGACTTCCCACGGCCGAACTCCTTCGGACCGACCCCAGGCGAGCCCAGTGCAGCCGAACCTCCTTCGGACCGACCCTAGGCGACCGAACTCCTCAGCGAGCCCTGGCCGAACCAACTAGCAACCGAAGTCCTTCAACTGGCCAGCCGAGCTTCTTCGGGCCTCTCAGCGGTCGAACTCCTCGGCAACCGTCCCGCGGCCGAACTCTACAGATGGCCGACCCTTCAGCCAGACGAACTCCCCCAGCTTCCCCTTCGGCCGAACTCTGTTACAAGTCCGAACTCCATTGGACGAACTGTCGCCTGCAGCAAGACCGGACGGCGCCTTCCTCTCCGTACCGGACTCCATGCGGCCCACGACTCGCCAGTATGGCTCCCACGATCCTACCGGACGACGCCTTCCTCTCCGTACCGGACTCCATGCGGCCCACGACTCGCCGGTATGGCTCCCACGATCTACCGGACGACGCCTTCCTCTCCGTACCGGACTCCATGCGGCCCACGGCTCGCCGGTATGGCTCCCACGATCTACCGGACGACGCCTTCCTCTCCGTACCGGACTCCATGCGGCCCACGACTCGCCGGTATGGCTCCCACGATCTACCGGACGACGCCTTCCTCTCCGTACCAAACTCCATGCTGCCCGACGACTCTCTGCCAGACGGCACAGCCGTCACCATCAACTAAGCTCCGCTATAAAAGGACCCCTCCCGACATACTAAGGCTAAGCTCTCTGAACTCTCGACTCTCTAAGCTCTCCTCCACATCTCTAAGCTCCGGAACTCATTCCGAGCACTCCATTACTGTTGGCCGGAAACTAACTTGACCGTCGGAGGGTCCTGCCGGAGCCACCACCCCACCGGTTCCGGACGGGACTTCGTTTTGCAGGTCCCCGGCGGCGCCCAGCGGCCTCGATTGCGGCGACCTCCGGCGGCGACGGATTTCTGCACCAACAAATTAGCAATAATTTAATCAACTATTAATATTCCAAGAGAGAAAGAAATGGGAAGTTTTGATAGATTTGAATTGTTTCCAAGACCTCTATTAAGATGGCCAGTTGCCATCAAATAATCAGAGATAATTTTAATCATCACATCCATCATTACACATATGTTCATCATTATATCTGGTCACGGCCTCTCTTGCATGAATGGTAGTTTAGAGCAGATAGTCTATCAGGAAGGATATATATGGCAACAGACACCCCTCATTTAATTTTAATTTTAATTTTAATTTGTTTAAATGTAAGAGGATGACAGGGCGAGATGCTATTGGTTGGTCCACCGGACCTGGTCCATTCAATAATTAGACATCCGTAAACGGTTGTTAGTCATCTCAGGCGACCCAGTCATGGCTGCTAATTCCGGCCCGGAGCGTCCAAACAACCATGTGGGAAAAAAAAAAAAAAAAGTAATGATGAAAATAAAACCTTGTTGCGTGTACGACACGTCTTTACAGCTCATAGCCCATACGTGTTCGCCGATAATTGGCATTGCTTTTCTCGGTGGTTACGTCGTCCGTCCATTTTCTTCGCCCAAAGTCGGCAATCCCAGCTTTATATAGGACCCATCTCCTCCCTCGCTCTTCCATCCGATCCCCTTCTGTTGTCTTCTTGAAAGGAAGAGTTCCTAGGCCAATTACCCAAGGTATATACCTTTCTGCCTTCTTATCTCCGTTTAGCGATCCTAATTCTTTTTTTAGATTTTCGATAGGTTCTGCTTTGCTAGAATTACATACGATTCTAAGTCTTTATATTTTGAAAATATTTTTGGTTTTTTTGAATTTGTTCTCTGCATAACAATCAAGATGAAGATCTGTTCTTGTAATTTCTCTTGCTATTTTTTGGATTTTGATTTGATTCGTTCGTCCTTCGCTTGAATCCTCCTTGCCCTATCAATCGATCAGCTTATCGTCTCAACCATCGATAACCCCTTTTCTGTTTCTTATCGTCTCAACCATCGATAACCCCTTTTTTGTTTCTTTCTAAAGCAAGTTCGATCTGTTCTTAGAACTACCTCTGATGCCTATTCTTGGTTTTCTTTCCCTGAAAACAGATGCAGATCTTCGTCAAGACCCTCACCGGCAAGACCATCACCCTCGAGGTGGAGTCCTCCGACACGATCGACAACGTCAAGGCCAAGATCCAGGACAAGGAGGGCATCCCGCCGGACCAGCAACGTCTTATCTTCGCCGGCAAGCAGCTTGAGGACGGCCGGACTCTCGCCGATTACAATATCCAAAAAGAGTCAACCCTCCACCTCGTCCTCCGTCTCCGCGGTGGCATGCAGATCTTCGTCAAGACCCTCACCGGCAAAACCATCACCCTGGAGGTCGAGTCCTCGGACACGATCGACAACGTCAAGGCCAAGATCCAGGATAAGGAGGGCATCCCTCCGGATCAGCAGCGTCTTATCTTCGCCGGCAAGCAGCTTGAGGACGGCCGGACTCTCGCGGATTACAATATCCAGAAAGAGTCCACCCTCCACCTCGTCCTCCGTCTCCGCGGTGGGATGCAGATCTTCGTCAAGACCCTGACCGGCAAAACCATCACCCTGGAGGTCGAGTCCTCGGACACGATCGACAACGTCAAGGCCAAGATCCAGGACAAGGAGGGCATCCCCCCGGACCAGCAGAGGCTCATCTTTGCCGGGAAACAGCTTGAAGACGGCAGGACACTCGCAGACTATAATATCCAGAAGGAGTCGACCCTCCACCTGGTGCTCCGCCTCAGGGGAGGGATGCAGATCTTCGTGAAGACTCTTACCGGCAAGACGATCACCCTCGAGGTGGAGAGCTCGGACACTATTGACAACGTGAAGGCGAAGATCCAGGATAAGGAGGGGATTCCGCCGGACCAGCAGAGGCTGATCTTCGCCGGGAAACAACTGGAGGACGGGAGGACTCTTGCGGATTACAACATCCAAAAGGAGTCTACGCTCCATCTGGTGCTCCGCCTCCGTGGTGGGATGTGAATTCTCAGCCGTTGATCCGGTGTGGTCCTGGTGCCGTTCGCGTCTTGTCATGTCTTGTGTGTCGGTGTCGTCCTCTCCTTTGTTCTCTCTCCTTTGTTTTCGTCTCCGTCCGTGAAATAATGCCAGGACCAAGTCGTAGCTTGTAAAAACTGCCCTGCGCCTATGTTCGAAGAGAAAAAATTTATTTGGCGTAAATTTTGGAGTGTTTGATTTTTGTTGGCCGAGGCCTATATATGGCCGGGATCTTTGCTCGGAGGGCTCTTAGTACTAACCACCCATCCATCCGATCTTGTTTGTTGTCTTCTCGGACGTTAACTCGGACCTTAAAAGAGAAAGGGGAGATGCAATGGAGAGATCAAGATAGGGGTGGCAATTTTATGATTTTATCCGATCTCTTGGGTAGATATCGGTTCTAAAAAATATATTTAAAGCGGATTTATGTATTTGAAGACGGATTCGGATTTGGTCTAAAATAATTTTAATATATATTTATTATTTAAAATTATATTAATTTTATATAATTTATATGTATGTGATTTAATTGTGATTCAATCGTGAATATGGGTTTAAAAATAAGTTATAGGAGAGGGGAGAGTAATTTTTCATTCTAATTATTTGGATGCATTGGAAAGAAAAAAAAAAAGAAAAGAGAAAAAGAATTGTTCTTCCAATTATTTAAATAATATATATATATATATATATATATATATATATATATATATATATATATATATATATATATATTATTAGTAAAATAAAATTTGATTTTAAGTTTGAATTCGGGATTTGATTCTATTTCGAGTTTATTTATTTATCAATAGGTCAAATTATATATATATATATTATTAATAAAATAATATTTGATTTTAAATTTGAATTTAAGTTTATGTATGATTTGATTCATATTCGAATCGATATTTGAGTTTTATCTATTTACTTTGGAATGTTAAGGTGATGCAAATTCAAAGAGAGCAGCGTCTGAGTGATCATCTGGGTTACATTTTTGAGTTATCTTTTTTTTAAGTTATCAAAAGATTTTTCATGCAAGAAGCTAGAGGAGAATTGGGCCATGGTAAAAAAATAATAATTACTTTTAAGCGTGCGACTATGATCAAATCGTTAGTTATCATTATGCCGAGCACCCATCTTTTCCAGATTAACGCGTATTGAATTCCTGGTGGTGGTCATCGCATTTCTTTCATCATGGAGTCCCAGGGGAATCCATCTCGCAACTCTCTTGAGCCTTCGTGCCAAGAAGCGTGAAGGCATTGAGGCTTTTGTTCCGATTCACAATTGTGGGACGTTGGCAAGTTAACATCCTGATCAAAAGAAACCTTAAGGACTTACTTGTGAAAAATGAAGAGAGGAAGAGACAGCTTCGAAAAGTTGAAAAAAAGTTTCATATTTGATTGAAGTTTTAAAAGAAAAATAATTTTTTTTTATAAAAAAATATTTTTTATATTTTATAGAAAGTAGAAATTAATGAAGAAGATGAATTTTAGTACTTTTTATGGGATAAAAAATAATGATACTTTTTTGTTTCAAAATATTATTTTAAGATTTATGATTAAAATTTTATAAAATACAAATGAAATATTGAATAGTGATAATATAATATTATATTATTATCATCCTAATATTTATATAATATTAATATTAATATTATAATATTTATTATATTTTAATATTTATACTATTATAGTATTTTTATTAATATCTATATAGTATTTATATTAATATATTAATATTTATATTAATATAATATTATATTTATTAAGATATTAATAAATTTATCATATTAAAATATTATATTAATATAATATAATATATATTAATATTATATTAATATAATAAATTATTATAATCTAATATTATATTATAATATATTAATATTAATATTAATATAATATTATTATGTATATAAAGTTTAGGATTTACATGTTTGATCTCATATCTATTAAGGATATAATGAATATTTTATATAATTTTTTTAAAAAAAATAAATATTTAATCAAACATGGGCTACTTTTCAATAAATCACTTTTCATTATCAACCAAACGTACCAAAATTTTATTTCTATAAAATTATTTTTTTAAAAAAAAATACCTTTCCTCGTTCTTTTCTCGTCCCTAGCTCTACAACCTCGCTATGCAGTTGCTACAAGCTTATGACGATGCTTGCTGCATTTAGTGGCTTTCAATCCCAAATTATTGCCCGATCATTATGCCATTCGGTTCATCTTTAAGCAAAACAGTTATTGAAATTAAGGAGAGATGGCCAATAATATGGTGGGTAAAGCTTGGTAGGAGATTGAAATTGGGGAGTCGGAGCTAAATCCGACTCCCCAACCAAACTTAGGTGGTCTTACCTACTCGGTTGCATCATAGATCGTACAAATCCTTTTCACTATTGCCTGCTGCTGTTAGTTTTAAGTGCCATTTCAATCTTGAGTTCCGACTTGGGAGACTTAAGTTGGAATAATGCTGTTCATGCAACGTACTAGCATCGCTGGTTTACTCTTTGTGTGCCACATCTAATGTTATTTTGCATTTTCCTTTCTCGCAGGAACATAGCAAGTGTCTTAGTGTACGATGCTCGAACAAGATACAGGGAACGTCTCCCGACCGACGGGTCTTGGTGCATTGGCGGTGAATCAACTTTTATTATAGCCACGGCCTAATCTCAAATTAGAGCGTTGGAATGATTCACGAAGGTAATATTGATAGTTCTTTTATTTGGTGGCCAACGATTACACTTTAGGTACAAAGTTCTGAACTAATATTTTTGCTCGTTCAACTTTGGCACAGCAAAAAATGGCTCCAATTTTGCCATAAAACTCGGCGAGATGAATAGAATCGTTCTCTCATTTTTTTTTTTCCCCTCCTTTTTTACAACATAGAATCGTTCTCTTTGGCACAAAACTCGGCGAGAAATAGAATCGCTCTTTGTAATTGTACGACCCGATTCATTTCATATAAATGTAGAAAAAGAAACTACCTATTATTTCGTAATTGCTGCCACTTAACTATTTTCCTCATATATCTTTTCTGTTTGACTGATAAGATTAACCTAATCTATTGAAAAAAAAAATGGACAACAAGGAATGTATTTCCTATCTTGCCGATGACTACTACTAAACGAACTTCCTAAAATATCTCATCTCAACGAGCGATTTTCTATATTTGGCTCGTTAAAATTAGAAACATATATTTCCACATGTCGCAATTACAACTAATCTAATCGACACATACTTGCCTTCTACTGCCACTTGTTAATTCCACGTTCAAATGCATCGCCTCGTAAAATATTTAGAGTACGTATTTACCCTTCAATCATGTCGTCCGCGCTGTATCAGGAGCATCTCAACAAAGTTTTCTGAAGGCCAAATCTGCGATGGACACCACAAAGACAAATATACTCACATTTTTATGTTCTCTCTGATTCACTTCAAGGTGTGTGGAGGAAAAGAAAAAAAATGAGAGTCGGAGTGGAGATTCTAACAGGGAGGTTCTTCTATGTGGAGATGGAGGAGGATGCGACGGTTAGAAGCCTTAAGAAAGCTATCGCAAGCAAGGAGACCTTCCAGGAGAACAGGCTGATTTTGATGCTCAGCAATGGCCGTCTGATGAAGGATGATCAACGTGCCCTAGCTGACTATGAAGTCCTGGACGGGTCCATTATCTATCTTTTCTTCGCATCCACTGGAAATCCCAATTGGCTCACCTACTTTGAAGATTTTGTCACTTTTTTTGTAAGGGAAGGTTGAAAACCTCTTACTGCTTATGTTTGTTCCAGATACGAGCTCCATGTTGAACAACGAGACTGCTATGATGTGTTAGCGACTTAGAATAGCATGGATTCAATAGATGTTGGGCTGATCTCGATAGATTTTCTGAGTTAATGTGCTTGTGCGATCCAAGAGATCAGATTTTGAGCATTTGATATATGTTTATCGTGCAAAAATGGCACGCAAAGTATCATCATCGATCCCCTTCTAAATGTTTAAATTGCTTTGACTCATCATTTCCGATATTAATTATTGAGTGGTGCTGCATCTCTGAGCAGGGTGAAGGACATTTGCTCAAACTTATGCGTTGCATTTGATCTGTCGACCAAATTTATTATCGTCAAAGTAATTTTAGCAGATACCGCAAAAGGCATTTGCTTTTGTTACTGCCCTTGCGTCGATTGTACAGATAGCCTACTAAATATCTGTACTATTACAATGCAAAAGTTCCAAAGCAAATAGCACCATCGAACAACTCCTATTTTCTATACATTCCTATATCTTTTTTCCGTTAATGTGAAATAAACCTCCATTTTTTCATTCCGTTGTAACATTTGGCTCATGCGAGTTGTATGTGCAAAATGTATACACTTTTACAAACGACAGATGTATTAACTCAACTTTTTTTTTCATTCCGTTGTAACATTTTTTCATTCCATGATTCACGGTATTAACTCAACTTTCGAAGGCTTCACGTTTGGATGAAGAATGCCCTGATAAGATGAACAAAGGCTCCTGAGGCAGAGGATGCTCTTGGGGGTAAAAAGACAAAAACCTCACAATACTAAGAACGAGCATTTCACCGTGCAGCCACTTCTCAGTGCGATACGTCCTTGATAATTGTCTCCGACAGCTTTACAGAACCTTAAAAAGGATCAAGAAGCAATATGGGACCCTGAAGCTCTATGAACCATCACCATCTGTCAAGAAACTTCAAATCGAGCTTCTAATGAATGCATATGATAACTGATCTTTAACCAGGACAATGATCATTGCAGTAGCCCTTTGCGTCATTGGTTACACGTCCTGTTGCATCACCCAGTTCTATGAATATGGTATGATGACCAAACATATTTCTTTACCATCCCAACCTACAAATCCTTAGTCATACTACAGCTAGCTGATAACTGCTGCTTCAATGGCTCAAGCTGAAGAACCCATGGCTTGCTCCGCATTCATCCTTGCAACATCTGAAGTAAGATTGACTCCTTGAAATTGGGGTAGGCAAGTTGATCTTTGGTATCGTTCCTCCCTAGCGTACCAAAAGAGAACAGGTGAAAGATAAGTATCTGAATTTAGTAAAAAAACTTAGTAAGGCAAACAGAGACTTCCAATAATATATTGTCAAAAATAACACCAATTCAACATGTGACCTGCTCATTTTACTACAAAAGAAGAATAGCTTCTGAACCTGCTCGTCTTTTCCACATGAACCAAGACTACAATCATAAATGTGCATCTTTAGCGGAAAAAAATTGCAGGGTTCAAGCATCTTAGTTTGTATACAGCTGAACATGATGTGGCCAAACTTGACCATGCACATCTTTCTTAAAACATTGCCTATTCCAGGACCAGGGGATATCTGGATAGAAGCAACAGTAAACACAAAGAAAATTTACTTTCATGTACAACAGAAATATAGTTAAGGAAAACTAAAAGCACAGACAGATTAGACACTGTTTGTCATTGCCTAACCTTCAGAGGTGTATGGCTGGGGTGGGAGCTGATAAGGCACAGGCAGTCGGATCACCTCTGAAGACGAGTCTATTCCATTATTTCCTTTCCAGCAGAGGGTCACCAGCTTTGTTTTGCACACGTCAGTGTTCCTAAATGACTTGCATTCGCCCTGAATGAACAAGAAAATAGTGGTGTTCACATGGAGTTAACTAAAGAGCATGACAATATTTCTGGAGTAAGCGGGAAGCACGGCTAACCAGCTATATTGGCAATACCTGATTTAAGATCTGGTTCTCTGCGCATGAAAATTCAGAACTATGGTCCTGAATAGTGGATGGCAAGAACAGAACTCCCAACTGGAAAGATGATATGAATATGATTTTTAATACAGCATTAGATGGTAAAGATGAAGCAGGAAAAGTTCTCTCTTATTTGAAGGGAGGAAAACACCAGCTTGCATAACATTGAATTTGAAAACAAATAAAGTTCATCTATAGTTTCTAATTTTCATGACAAAACAGAACAGACAGAATCCAATTGCAAGGAAGATTGCGAGAAACGCATATCTTCGTATGACTGATAGCTTTTAGCAGATCATGTAGAAGTCAATCTACGAAATTAATACATCACTAGCAAATTTGAGGAGGCACATCTAATCAGACAAAGAATCAAAAAACTTGTTTTAGGTCTTGATTTTGGAGAGGCCACATCAACAGAACCAGTAAACAAAGACACAGCCATCAAAATAACACTAACATAAACAACTAAATAAATTGCTTCAAATGGCACTTAGTAATTACAATATATGTTTGCAATCTTTGGGTACATTACGTGTATGAATCTTTTTTTTTTTTTTTTTGGGGTGGGGGGGGGGGTTTGTGTGCGGAACAGTAAGAATTATTAAAGCATTAAAGTATAAAACTATTTAAAATAAATGAAATATATGAAAAATAGCACAAATTAGAAAATTAGAATATATAAAATTTTGAATTATAATTATGTTATTTAATAAGAATCCTACGAACCCAATGTTTTTTCTCAAAATAAGAATAGTTTTCCTTATATTTGTCAAAAATAGCCTTTGCTTGGTACCGCTGTCACCTTTCCTGTTCAAATTTAAAAATATGAAACAGGAACTCTGTTTCTATTTTTTCCTGGATGTCTAGAAACAAGCCCTTTTTTTTTTTTTAGTCATGCTATTTTCTATTTTTCAGAGAAAAAGAGTTTGTAGGCTCAAAAATAGTAATATGTGCATCCATGCATAGAAATTGGAAAAAGAATAGAACCACTCTGTGGTTTTGAAACAGTAAACCAGATCGACCTTGCTGCTGCAGGACAATCAGTTGCAAGAGCCTTTCCTGATTCATAGAGATATCCAAAATAGAGGTAATAGCAAAATTCCTTTGTCAATTTCATAAGAAATCATGCAAATCCTCTTATGCACTAAGAACCAGAGCACCTCAGCATGGCTTTCTACCATCCCATGGAACACCTCCCTGACCTGCCTCTAATGGCCCCAACTCCTCCAACCTCCAGCACACCTTCGTTTCCTCCTCTGTTCTCACCTCCAACTCCTCCACTCCTCTCCTCTAACAGCAATCCCCAACAACAGAGCCTCCCCCAGTGCCCCCATCATTCCCCCCTTCTCTCCTCCAATCAATCAGAAAATGTGCACTCCTCCCTCTTCCTTTCATGCCATCACAATCCGAACTTGCAACCTTACCATCACCACCATCACAAGAAGCATAGATAATTCAGATCGCATGCCTTGTCCATATCAGATACGTATTGAATACCAATACTTGTACAATACCTCTAGGATACATGCCCAAATCCCGATACTTATGTCAAGTATCTTATTTTTCAAAATCAAATGAATACTTTCCAATTATACTCCAGATACTCTTGAGAAACCTCCAAGAATGAGGAGGTTTTTTTCTCTCTTTTTCCTATAAAAGTTAAATTTTTAATGATAGATGGTTGACTTTAAAGTTTGTGATGTTGATACAAAAGTATCAAATATGGATTGTGGTATATGGATTTGAAGATAGCTAGATGATGAATTAGGGGAAGTTGATGTTTGATGTATCAAAGATGGACTATATTAATTGTACTGTACTGTCCTGTCCTGTACTGTACTTATGTATGTATGGTATCCTAGCCATACATTTTCAAGTTTTGTTGCATTGGTGCATCCATACCCTATATATATTTATTAGTGGAATTGTGTCCATGCTTCCTAGCTGCTAACCATGACAGCTCTTGGCCAAACAATTTGGCCCTCCGTCCCCCAACCCAGCAGTGCATCAGGCTTGGAGGTGAGGAGCCTGGAGAGGGCACCCTATATAAGGTTGAGCAGGCATCGCCTAGAGGAAGGTAATGGTGATGAGGGAGTTGGTGTGGAGAATAATGTGGATATGGCACCGGAAGGAGGCGTTCAATGCGAGACAGATGGGAAAGATGCATATCAAAAAGAACCTTTGACTCAAAAACTACTTGTAGAATAGTAAGTGAATATATTCATTTTTTTTACTTTTTCTCATAAACTCTAATGAAGATTTTAAATTAAATGCTATACAATTTTTGTACCACCATTTTATAAATATATGATATTGAACATGAGATGGAAGGCTCAACACCCAGTCTTTGTATGACTGCTATTTGATAACTAATCCTGCACAGTAATTTATACTTAATACTTGTATGTAGTTAGATTTGCGTTCTAATAAACATAAATAATAAATTTGGATGAAAAGAAAAAAACAGGCCTATTTCTGAAACACACAGTTACGCCTGTTTTGTCACACAGACAAACCAAGGAACAAAGTTAAAATGGCCATCTAAATCAAGGACCAGATATAAAATTTTCAGTCAGCAGGGATTAAATTTAATAACAGCTTATGGACTTCACTGCCTAGGGGTAAAAACAGACCAAATACAGATTGATTTATCAATATATCTGTATCTATATCCATTTTTGTTTGGCAAATAAAGATACGGATATAGATATTGGTCGGATGCTAAAACTAATAACCATATTTTTTGAAAAATGAATACAAAAAGAAACTGGATATTAACAATATGGATATAAAAACAGATAGAAGTCTAATAAATTGAAGTAAAGACATGTTAATTTTCTCACACGTTTACCTTTAAAGTTAATGAGAGCTATATGAGATTAATAGGATTGCAAAAAAATCATATATTTTAATGCAGATTAGATAGTTGTCCATCCATATCTATATCCATTTTTCTTCGATGGATATGGATATCAGCCGGACAACCAGATCTTTCATTAGGAAGAAAAGTATTGTATCCATATCTACCCCTACGCAAGGGAGACCACTTACTAAACAATTTTACAAAAACCAATGTTACCTGTGCCAGGTGTTTTAAGTGCATTCACATGTCAGACATGACAGTCCCTAAAAATCTAGGCACATGGGCCTGGTGCGTAAATGAACATACATACATACATACATAAACCATTGTTTTGATACTTATCCAAAAGAGAGACTTAAAGGGAGAGGAAAGAGATGTTGTCCAAGTCAGTAGAACAATCATGACATTGTGAGTTATCTAAAACCAGCACATTTAACATCACTTAAAATGGATGAAATTACTTGTTAAATAACTATGATAATTTTATATTGTAAACCTAATGACACTTCAATTAGCATGCAAAACACTTGAAACTAAGAAACCCTTGAATGACACTTCAAAAAAAGGGTAACCAAGTGTCCGCACTTTCTGGCTAATTTTAGCAGAATACATCTGATAAGTACCATAAATTCACCAATAAAAATATTAATTTATCAATTAATTTATATTAATTTTTTAAAATTTATGATCAATTTATATATAATTTTTGAGAAATTCAAATTTTTATTAATTAAAAAATTAATTAAAAAATAATAAAAATTAAAAAATAAAATTTTATTATCAATGGAAAGAGCTCATTTTTCTGATTATAACGAAATAAGTTTGAAGCAAAACGGAGCTAAAACGAAGAAGATATGAATTTCTAAAGAAATAAAATAAATAAAATAAAAAAAGAAAACGGCTCAGCCGGCTCCGTAAGTCAAGCTAAGCCATCAAAGCCGACTCAGCCATTGAAGCCATCAGCCGGTCCACGATCCAGGCATGGACAGCCAGCTCAGTAGAAACCGACGAATCAAGGCACGACATGTGGCAGACCTAGACCCTAAAGGGTCCACAGAAATTTATCACGGCTCAGGGCAATCTGGTCTTTTCACTCGGTGACAGGAGCGCTGATTGGCTGCGGTGTGCGGTGCAGTCGGTCCACGCGATCCATGGGAACAGTAATTGCACGATCAGACGGCTGTGGTTGCTTGCGGTCAAGATCGGACGATCAAGGTTTATTCCAACTCTGATTTGGTTTCTGATTTCACCCGAATCGCCATCGGACGGCAGCGCTTGATTCTAGCTTCGATCCAACAGTCCAGAATGCTCCCGACAATGATCAGGACTCCCGACACGCGATCAGCGACCAGATTTCCTCCATCAAGGTGCGATCGGACGGTCAGAATTTAATCCGACCTGATCTGGACCGATTCACATCCGATTTTGATGATTTTTGGTCTGTTGGATTCCTATTGACGGCCAGATTTCATCCAGAGCAGTAGAATTCGTTCAGAACTCCTTTTAATCCAATTTTTACTTGGATTTCTTGATATTTTAACGATCAAAGAGCTTCTTAGTCCCACATTGCCCAGAAGAAAACTCTCCAACCCTCCTAGCTCTATAAAAAGGACCCAGGCCTCCAAAAATCAATATCTTCGATCAAAATGAAACCTTGGTACAGGATGAAGCCAGGCTCTGGGTTAATGGCTGCTTCAAGGCAACTGGTGCCGAGAGGAAAAGCTAGGCTTCTACACCATCTTTCCACCAATGCCGATCCAAGATCAGCGATCAACCTATTTTATTTTTTTTTTATTTTATGTATTTAAATTATGAACTTTTTAATGCAATATTTATTTTATGCTCTTTAATTTCATGCTCTTTATTTTTATTACAATTTAATTTCTATATTTTAATTATTGCCTTTTATTTTATTGCAAGTAGATGCTAAGATCTAACTAGTAGATCTTAGTACCAAGTTTAAATTCCCGCACCTTTTAATTTTCATTTTTTTATTTTGACTTCACTTCTAATCCCAAAACTCTTCTCTTTTCTTTTTCTTTTATAAAATCAAAGATTTCAAATCTAAAAACACTACCTTTCCTGTGGATTCGATCCGACTCACTGCTATCTACATATTTTTAATTATTTTAAGAAGTCGGATTAAACTGATAAACATGGTGTCTTAACGACAACATCACGTTCCTATCAAGTTTTTGGCGCCGTTGTCGGAAAAGGCACGGATATTAAATTTTTGATTTCTTTGATTTTTTTGTAAATAAATTATAAATAAAATTTTTATTTTCTTATAAATATTGCTTGCTAATTTTTTTATTATTTTGCAGAAAAAGAGATTAAAGAACAAAAAGAACCAGGAGTTTTGCTTGGTGAGATCAATCCTAACCCTAGTTCTCTTTTCTTTTTCTTTTATTTATTTATTTATTTTATTTTTAAATTAATTTTAAAAAATATTCATTTAAATCTAATTAAAAATCTCATGACAAGATTAGAAATCCTAACTGCTTAGAGCATGCATCATATTATTTTTATTTTTATTTTTATTTTTTTTGGTGATTGCTGGAGGCAATGTGAGCCTTTCAGAATTCAATTAGTTGCATGCATCTAGTTTAAATTGCATAGAACCCTTTGATTGAAAATTTTTTGTGCATATTCATATTAAACCAAATTAAAGCACAACCCAATTAAACAAGATAAGGTGGGAATTTGGTTATCCTTCCTTGGCCCACAAACAACCAACCAGCATCCTGCATTGACCTAAGCCTTTAATTTTAAAATCAATTAGACATCAGTTCTAAAAACTCGAGCTCAATAGGACAAGAAATCCTAAGAGTTGAACAAGATTAGGGTTAGTCAATTTGACTGATGTCTAGAAAAGTAGTTCAGAAACGACTAGGCCCGAAGGAAGGTGGTTTTTAATTGATTCCGTTCGTTTACCTGACCAAGCACAATTGGTGTCTAAGGCAAGCAACGGGGGGACTCCCACCGACCTTACACTTATCTGGCCAATTGATTGGCTAATCCTATACTTGGAGGGCTCGAAGATGACCTTAACAGTTAGGAGCTGTCTAGAATTAGGATAACCCTTAGTCATGATTGATTGACCAACTTGATTACTAACCAACATCAAACCAAATTAAACCTAATTCTTCTCTCTTCTTAGTTCTAAGACTCCTTAGGACAGTCTCTAGAACTTTTATTTTTTATTTTTTTTCTCTTCAAAAATAAAATAAAATAAATAAATAAAAAGGATTAAGGACATTGAGAATATAGTGAATTCTCCACACCCGTGTGGAGAAGAATTTCAGGTCGAAAAATCAAAATGGATTTAGTTTCTATTTCAGATCCTACAACCTCAATATCTACAATGAATTTAGCAAATCGGTCAGCCTCAAACCCTTAAGGATTTATGTTATCCAGTTGGTTCCGTCCAACCCTCTTGTATCAGGTTGCCCCAACCCACAGTAAACAATTTTGAAATTAAACCTCAAATCATTAACCTGCTTCCAAAATTCACGGGAATAGAGGATGTATATATATTCATTAGGGAATTTGAAGAGGTTTGTGCAATCATGAAACTACAATTGTCAGAGGACGAAATCAAACTGAGATTAATCAATTTTTTCCTTAAGGATAATGCCAAAAAGTGGCTTTATAGTCTTCCAAATCAATCTATCACGAACTGGGAGGGCTATGTGAAAATATTCTTAAAAAAATATTTTCCTCATCATAAAACAGCTAGATTTAGAAATGAAATAAACCAATTCTATCAACTAGCTAGTGAATCATTTTGGAAATACTTCGACCGATTCAAGAACCTCTTGACCCAATGGCCACACCATGGAATAGAAACTTGGAGGCTATGCCAAATAATTTATGAAGGGTTAGATTCAAATTCCCGAATAATGCTAGAATCCATGTGCTAGGGACAATTTATGTACAAAGAACCAAATGAAGCCTAGCAATTTTTAGAAGACCTAGCCGAAAAAAATTTACAATGGGAAACAAGAGAACCAAAAAAATCTACACCTTCAAGAGGTGGAATTTACCAAACCTTCCTAGCTGCAGAAGCCAAAATTGCAACTTTGACACGTAGGCTAGAGGCCTTAGAGCTTCAGAGACCAGCCAGTGTGAACCAAGTATCTGCACCCATGTGCAACGAATGCAATGCACCAGACCATGTCCTTGAGGAATGTCCCCTCCCAATAAACCAATTAGATAATGGATGTGCACAAGTGAATGATGCCACATATAAGAGACTATTGAACAATCCCTATGCACCCACTTACAATCCAGATTGGAGGAATCATTCAAATTTTTCATGGTTACAAAATCCGAATATAGACGGTCTAAGTTTCAATCAGCAGAACCCAAGGCCTAATCCTATGATAAACACCTTGCCACCACCAGGCTTTAATACTAATGAAAAGAAACTTAGTTCTTTAGAGAAAAGCCTAGAAACCCGAGCTAAATCTAATGCTGACACTAATGCTATCTTAAGCAATTTCATGCAAACCATGGGCCAAATTCTGAATTCAAATTCTCAGGCCATAGCCCGCTTAAAAATTAGTCAGCTGGCATCTACCATAAGTGAACGTGAACGAGGTAGGCTACCTAGCTAACCTGAACCCAACCCCAAGAATTAAAAGGATAGACCATTCCAAGGAAACCAGGTTAATCAAGTTAATGCTATTCATTCCTTGAGATCAGAAAAACAAGTGGATAATAAGGTAAATACACCTGACACTAGAGAAGACTTAAGTGCTGAGTCTATTGAGCCTCCCATTGAACCATTCATAGAAATGACTAAACCATCACCTAAGTCATCAAAAGAAGAGGCACCCAAAGTAGAGTTGAAACCCCTCCTTAAGTATTTAAGGTTCACAGGAAACCTTGCCTGTAATTGTTGCATCAGATCTGAATCCTAATCAAGAGGTATGTAATGAAATATCAATGGAGTTATTTAAACAAAATCATATTAATTTACCTTCAGAATTAAAACCACCTTTACTCACCATTCCAGCACCCATTGAATCAAACTTAACTCCTAAAACAAAAACTCAATTCATGAGTATTTTAGAAGAACAAATAGGAGAAATTCTTAATAAACATGGGTCTGAGAATGGGATCACAAATTGTCCCTAAAATTAACAATGAGTATATCAATAATGGGATTATAAATCAACTTTCTAAGATTGGCAATCCAAAACCATTGGAATTTGTCAATCCAATATTCGACACAGGATGGTAAGCTGCATTGTGTCTGACTGAAGACGGTAAACTTAGCGCTTGTTGGAAGGCAACCCAATATTTAGTTTTTATCTAATTTATCTTTTTAGTTTATTTTCTTTTTAGGATAATTTGAATAAGTTAGAGAGAGAGCCCAAATTTTCAAAGGCATGTGCTGGACCAAAAATATAATTAGGTGTATTCTTTCATGTTTTTTATTACACCCTTTATTTCTTTTTCTTCTCCATTGAGGACAATGTCGATTAAGTTGGAGGGGAGAAAAATAAAAATTTTAAAATTTTAAGTCCTCGAAAAAGCTAATATTTAGTATTTAGACACCTGATTATGCTTAAGAATCGAATTAAACTAAGCATTTTTAAAAGAAAATTGATGCACAGAACAGAGAATCTGTGAGATATTGAGGAATCAAGTATCAAGAAAATTCAATAAAGAATTAAGTCCAGAACATAAAAAAAATTTTCTTGAAGCATTTCTAATTTTTTTCTACTAGCATCAAAGAAAAGTCTACTTTTTATAGGCTTGTATAGAGTAACTATACGTTTATTCATATAAAAAAATTAAATAAAATAGTTTCCAAGTACTTCTCACTGAGTAACCGAGCCTCTTTGCCTAAGCAAGCATTGAGTTTCGCGTCAAAAGGTGGGAAGGGCAAAAAAGCTCGTTGTAAAGCTAGTTTTAACTCGTAGCCTATTTGATTTGAGCTAGTAAGCCCAAGGAATATTCTATACCTAGTGCCCTAAAGCCAACTGATTTGAAAGTCATTGGCCCAAGACTCGCTACATGGATCAAATAGAAAGCTAACGGGTTAAGACACTCAATAGTGGTACAATGTTAAAAAAATATATATATATTGGTTTCCCACCAAGTAATTGGATCCCGTTGCCTAAGTAAGCAATGATATTCGCGTCAAAAAATGGGCAATATGAAAATAAATGAAGGACGGAAGTAGCAATACACTTGTTTATATGAAAGTTTAGACAAATCAGAGATAAAGGTGGGATAATTTAGAAAAAGTTCTAAAAAATTTAATGTTCTTTATTTAATTTTTCTATTGATAAGTATTAATACCCCAATGACATGTCTCACTTAAGCTCTACTAAATATCAATGGCTATTTTGAAACCTGCTTAGGTAAAATTCGAAACTTTAAAGTTAAAAGATATTTAAAACTAAATTCTTTCTTTACTCGAGGACGAGCAAAGCTTAAGTTGGAAGGTGTGATAAATACCATAAATTCACCAATAAAAGTATTAATTTATCAATTAATTCATATTAATTTTTTTAAATTTATGATCAATTTATATATGATTTTTGAAAAATTCATATTTTTATTAATTAAAAAATTAATTAAAAATAATAAAAATTAAAAAAATAAAATTTTATTATCAATGAAAAGAGTTCATTTTTCTGATCATAACGAAATAAGTTTGAAGCAAAACGGAGCTAAAACGAAGAAGATATGAATTTCTAAAGAAATAAAATAAATAAAATAAAATAAAAAATGGCTCAGCCGGCTTCGCAAGCCAAGCCATCAAAGCCGACTCATCGTTGAAGCCATCAGCCAATCCACGATCCAGGCGTGGACCGCCAGCTCAGTAGAAACCGACGAATCAAGGCGCGACACGTGACGGACCTAGACCCTTAAAGGGTCCACGAAAATTTATCGCGGCTCACAGGGCAATCTGGTCTTTTCACTCGATGACAGGAGCGTTGATTGGCTACGGTGTGCGGTGCAGCCGATCCACGCAGTCTATGGGAACAGTAATTGCGCGATCAGACAGCTGTGGTTGCTTGCAGTCAAGATCGGACGATCAGAATTTATTCCAACTCTGATTTGATTTCTGATTTCACCCGGATCGCCATTGGACGGCAGCGCTTGATTCCAGCTTCGATCCAACGGTCCACAATGCTTCCGACAGTGATCAGGACTCCCGACACGCAATCAGCGGCCAAATTTCCTCTATCAAGGTGCGATCGAACGGTCAGAATTTAATCCAACCTGATCTGGATCGATACACATCCGATTTTGATGATTTTGGTCCGTTGGATTTCTATTGACGGCCAAATTTCATCCAGAGCAGTAGAATTTGTTCAGAACTCCTTTTAATCCGATTTTTACTTGGATTTCTTGATATTTTGATGATCAAAGAGCTTCTTAGTCCCACATTGCCCAGAAGAAAACTCTCCAGCCCTCCTAGCTCTATAAAAAGGACCCCAGGCCTCCAAAAATCAATATCTTCGATCAAAGTGAAGCCTTGGTACAGGGTGAAGCCAGGCTCTGGGTTAATGGCTGTTTCAAGGCAACTGGTGTCGAGAGGAAAAACTAGGCTTCTACACCATCTTTCCACTAATGCCGATCCAAGATCAAAGATCAACCTATTTTATTTTCTTTTTATTTTATGTATTTAAATTATGAACTTTTTTAATGCAATATTTATTTTATTCTCTTTAATTTCATGCTCTTTATTTTTATTATAATTTAATTTTTATATTTTAATTATTGCTTTTTATTTTATTGCAAGTAGATGCTAAGATCTAACTAGTAGATCTTAGTACCAAGTTTAAATTCCCGCATCTTTTAATTTTCATTTTTTTATTTTTCGACTTCACTTCTAATCCCAAACTCTTTTTTTTCTTTCTTTTGTAAAATCAAAAATTTCAAATATGAAAATACTACCTTCCCTATGGATTCGACCCGACTCACTGTATCTACATATTTTTAATTATTTTAAGAAGTTGGATTAAACTGATAAACACGGTGTCTCAACGACAACATCGCGTTCCTATCAACATCCAAGTGAAATATCCAACATTGTCATGTCATATCCTACTGTCCAAGTATCTAGAAGTGGCAACACTTCTGGAAACCTAAAAAATGGAATTTTCCACTAAAAATGGAGTGTCCCTCAAAAATATATTCAGGAAATAATTGGCAAAGTTTACACAGTATTTTGTCTAATGGCAATGTAAATATCCTAATGGTAATGTCAATGAGATTTGAGCTATAGGGTAACCAAACACTTATGAATACTTTTCCTCTAAGTATTTCTGAAGTGTGAAGAAACAAGACCTTCTTAGGTTTACAATTTGCAAAACCTCATTTTAGTCCAAAGAAAATGCTTTTTGAGTTTTAAAGAAATGAAGGAATGATGAAACACATTCACATAAATTTGGCCCCATGATTTAGTTTTGGCCAAACCACCAAAACAAGTCCTAGTTTCAAGGGCAAAAAAAAAGCGCCAAAAAGCTCTTGTAATAATTGTCTATTTGCCACTGACAGAGGGGTGAAAAAAATCAGCTGAACCGTGAACCCGACCCAAAACAGTCTTTTTGGTTGGGTTTATAAAGGTTTTCTCTAAATTCAGTTGGTGTCGATTTGAGAAAGGCCTGAACTAAAAAAATTTGATTCAATTTCTGTTTGGGTCCTCAGAAAACCGATTGAAACTGATCCAACCGGACCTGACCCTTACGTGTGTATGTATGTATGTATATCAAAACAACACAACCCATATGCATGTGTGTGTGCGTGTGTATTTCAATTTTTAATTTTTTTAATATTTTCTCTTATATAAAATGGAACTTTTATGTTTAGACTTAGTGCAGTCCATTTGGCCCGGTCCATTAAACAACAACCCTATATAATATAAAATTTATATGTTTAGACTTAGCCTAGCCCATTTAGCCCAAACCATTGAACATCAACCCGATAAACTGAAATAAAATCAAATTTCCCAAGTCAATTTCAATCAGCTTTTGTAGATGGTCGGTTTGGTTTTGGTATTAGGAAACTAATTTAAATCTATTCAGTTTTGGGTTTATCTCCAAAACGGCCTGACCAGACCAGTGCACACCCCAAGCCCCTTATAAAACATTCTAACAAAACTATAAAATGCCCAGATGCTAAGGTCATTTATGTTAGAGATATCTTGCCTATGCATCAAGCGAGCACAAAATGAATGGTAGCAATATTTCTAATGAGCTAAAGCATATTATACACTATATATTTTGTAAATATTAACCATTGATGTTGATATAAAAACGTAAAAACATATGCAGACCAAATTTCAAATGATTTGGATGCTTCTAGACTATAGATCAAATGAAGACACGGCATTGTACCATTAAATTTGTCTATTCTTCATTGATTTGGTACACAGGTAAAAAGGCCTCAAAATTGTGTGTTTTTTTTGTTTCTACACATTTTATGCGCCAAAGGTCATATTCAACAGTGTTGGTTTTTATTTTGAAAGGTCTATCATTGATTTCCACCATGAAGCATTTGGGGCAAAATGCACTTGAGTGGATCCTATCCAGACTCTTATCAGAAGCTAATTCTTAATTATAGTTTTCTAATTTTTAAATCTTAACTAGATTTAAAACCAATTAATGGAGTGATTAAATCTTCTCTTTGACCGTGAACCAAATATTAGAGGCCAACACTGATCCACCTAGACCTCCCCTCATAGATTCAGCTGGACTCTTAGTCCAATTATCGACCTCAATACAGCACACTAAATTTATTTACAAATTTCTATGACAAGCAGAAAAAGAAAAAGAGATGCTATTTCAACTTGAAATAAAATCTGAAGAATAAATATATGTATCATCCAGAAATATAAGACAACCTGCAGCAAATGTTCACAAAAACATGACTCTAATAGAAGAAGAAGAAGAAGAAGAAGAAGACATTTAATTTCTAAGCCAGGATTACATAACTTCCAAATAAAGATTTTGGTTGACTAAATTTCTATTCAAATATTCGAGCATAAAGGTTTAAAAGGCAGAATAGGATAAGACATGCCAAACTAGAAGTACAAGCTAGAGCAATAAAGCATCCATGCAACTAACTACACTCCAGTGTGACAAAGTATGGTTACCTACATATAAGACATATAAGAACATTGAAGTACTGTTTGACTGGTTTTGAAATGCTTTCCTTGGTGCTAAATGCTAATTATATTGAAATGATGAACTAATGAAGTTTCAGCAGATACTGCAGGACCCAAATGATGCAAATATCTAAAAGAAACTCAAGGAGTATCTGGAGACTGGAGTTAAAAGCTTACCTCATAAGAACGTATCATTAGTTGGGAATTGTTCTTCTGTAATGCACCCCAAGCAGCTTTGCTTAGATTTGCTGAAGTAAGCAGAAACCATCTGTTGAGAGGAAACAACAATAATCACACAAACACTTGAAACAACAACAATAACAATAATAACCACCATCTCGACAGAACATGATTAAAAGAACTTAAACTAACAACATATCCAGTTATACACAAACTAAATGGTTGGAGATGAAGCCTTACGCAAGATTCTGACCATTATAACGAGTGTAGGTTTTTATATGAGGCATTGCACGACTGTAACAAAAGACAAATGATCATCAGCATGATATCAGTAATTTCAATTACATAATGAGGATAAAGAAAGAATGTGTGATTTGTTCAGATAGAGCAGCCAACTATACTAATCAAGATTAAAACCTTTTATGGAAGAATTAACCAAACAACATTAAGATATTAATGATCTTACCACAAACATTATTTGCTCTTACTCAACTTTTTTACTTCCTGACATCAACAAATATCTGAGCTAAACTGAATGGTATTTTCAACAGAATTAAGGTTATGCATCTGATTCAAATTTACCAATCAACAAAATTTTAATAGTTGATGATAATGTGATTTTAATTTATCCTTGAACTTGGAACAAGAATAGAAGTGGCCATAGTGTTATGAAACATTCAGTGCAAGGACCAAACGTAAAGCATTTGTAAGTCATATAGTTGGCGTTGCATGTTAATCTATTAGGTATGCATGTACATTCTTTTGGTCATTTATTGGGTTCACATGTTACATCAAATCTGCCTTTGCAGAATAAGGCGGAATGAAGGGGAATAAAGTCCATTTTCTCAATTATTCCACTTTAACCCACCAAATTCTAGAAATAAAGCCTACTTTCTTTGGAGGCAAAGTTTATTTTGAAGAAAAAATAGTGCTACTTTTTTCATTTAACCTGGAATAAACCACTCCACCATGTGTGATGGAGCAGTTTATTCTGGAGTAGAGTGGGTTAAGAGCAACCTAACCCATTTATTCTTATCTGACTTACTCCACAACCAAACACAGACATACAATCATTTCAACCGATCCAACACATGGCACTCCATATGAATGATATGAGAACACCTTTACAAGGACCACTTTTGAAAAGCTAACAAATTTAGTACAGTAATAGGATCATTTTTAATAAATTTCACTGTTTTATGTGGCCAACTTGCCAAAACCGAACACATAAATACACATCAGAAATGACATTGCCAAACTATTTTTGTATTAAGGTCATCAAGTGACTTTCTTTTCATTCCTCCTGTCTTCTCCCTTATTTCTCTTCTTTCTTTTCTCCTCCAGCCAGTGGAAGAATGGTGGTGGGCTGTTGGCAGCAGAAATAACACTCCTTCAACCACCAAGACCAAAAGTGAGCAAGGGGAGTAAAAGCAGAGAAAAGGTGGGGAAACGGAAGGGGGGAAAACTGTTGCAAGGAACAGGGCAATGCCATTCATGGTGCAACTAAAGCTTTGCAGTATCTCTCCTCTCTGCATTTAGCCACCAGGGGAGAAGGTAAACAGTATTGATAAAGAATTGGGAAAAGAGTGAGAGAAGACAATAGAATAAAGGAAAAGAAAGGCAAGACACAAGTTAGCAGCAGGCAAAGTCAGCACCAGTGGTGGTGCAGCATTAGTATCTTTCTTCTTCCTCGTCTATTTCCTCATCCTCTCCTCTTGTCTCTTTTTCTTCCTCACTTTTTTTCAGCTAGTACTCAATTCTCACAGTCGTCAAACCACCCCATGCATAAACACAAAAATCGAACTGGTCTTAACTCCTAAGAAAGCCCTATCCTAACCCTAAATTAATTACAAACAAGCCCAGCCTGATTTAGGCCTAAAGTCCCTGCTTTGCCTCAGCCATATAGTTAATCCCATGGTGGATTTGGGCCCAACGGGGTGCCTGCTATTGATCCAAATGCCACATTAGGCCACCATGGGCCAAGGTTTTGTGACGAGCTCAAAAACACCATGGCCAAGTTCACCATACCGTCAATGCTGCATAGCATCAGTCTAATGTCAATCTGCTCATGATCACCAATAACACACACTGCCCAAATGACTAAAACTCGTATATGTCAACACCCTAAAATACTTCTCGAGAGGCTGATCATCAGTCATCACCATTCAGGTTTTGGTATCAATCTCATGTTCCAGAAGTATTCAGGTTTTGGTATTAATCTCATGTTCCAGAAGTATTCAGGTTTTGGTATTAATCTCATGCCCCAGAAGACCAAGAACATTAAAACGAAATATAGATAGTCAGCCTTTAGTATTTCTCTGCTTCATAAAGCTGCTCAAATTCCTAATGTTCAAAGTGATTAACTTCATCAATCACCAAGAGGAAAATGCCCCTCTAAACCATCAAAGATCTAGTTAAGCTTATAATTAGGAATGGTATGCACTACAATTCAATTCCTTCCATGCCAGGCTCCATAAAATTATATTGTTGTTTTTGTAGTTATATGAAACTCCTATCTATCATGACACAAACTCATTTAATAAAAGATGGATTCTCCACCTTCGCTCACTACAGGTCCTTACTAGGTTTTATTATGACATTGATTGAAATTACCTCTTGTCTAGCTTTATCTAATCAACATAGCTTGAGAACTCCAACTTGTTAGCTAAAGTGGTCGATAACAAAACCATCTCAACTTCTTTAGTGAAGTTATGTTGTCAACACCAAAAATTTGAAACCTAAGCATATGGAAGGGATACCGGTCATGTACCAGGATCTGCAAGGAATGGCATGCTCCCATATACTCACGGTTACCTGGGATAGATGATACACCCATGTTGATATGGCATGCAATATGGGGAGGTACAGCATGAAGCACATGACGGTACAGTTGGCATTTCCAACCTAGACCACCACACAACCTTAAGTTTCCAATTCCTTGAGATCCAAAACTTTCTAGAACTCAGAATCTCATTTTCCCCTCCTTTTGCCAGGGCATGGTCAACACACTGAACTGATCATAATTCACTGTAGCCTCCTCCATTATCCATTATCTTTTTATCAACCCATCTTTTCTGATTATTGCATGCATAACAAAACTGCATTCCAAATTTTCCTCATTTGCATCAAATCAGCTTTTCTCTCGTTTAATACCCATAAACTAGTATTAGTCTTGTTGGTGCAGAATTTGGTTGACACCGAATCGAACTGGAGTGGAGGATGAGGTCGCCGTCGGTGACCTATAAAACAAAGTCCCATCTGAAGCCGGTGGGGGTGGCTCCGACAGGACCCTCCGACGATCAAGTTAGCTCTGACCAACAGATATGGAGTGCTCAGTGTGGAGTTCGATAGAGTTTAGAGGAGAGGAGAGCTTAGAGCCCAGAGAAAGCGTATCTGGAGGGTCCTTTTTATAGGCGGAGCTTGTTGTAACTGCCTTGATTAATGACTGTCGTAACCGTCCTGATCAATGCCGATCGTGATTGACTTGATAAATGCCGATCGTTTTGTCTTGATAAATGACAATCATTATTGTCGTGTAACCGTTCAGTAGTGGGATCGCCTGTAGGAATCCGTCAACAGTCTGTAAGGAGTTCGACTTCCATAGAAATCCGATTGGAGGAGTCCGACCGCTGAGTTCGGCTCCCGTAGAAGCTCGGCTGCTGAAGGAGTCTGGAAGGAGTTCGGCTTCCGTAGAAGTCCGATCGAAGGAGCTGTCTGAGAGGAGTCCAGCTCTTAGAGAAGTTCGGCCGCTGAGGAGTTCGACCGGGGCTCGACCGCTAAAGCTTTTCCGTGACTACCAGTTGCATTGTTGGCTGAGCATCCGACTGGACTTCGGTGGAAGCGGGGTTTATCCCTAACAATAGTTCCCCCACTCCTGAGTTTGAAATTCGGAGGGGAGTACCAAAACAGGCGACTGCCGAAGTTCTTTCCCGGGCTCCGCACCCATTGAAGCCGAAGCTCGGGGGATCATATCTCCTACAGCCGAGGTTGCCTCGGAGGAGATCTTATCTCCTGCAGCTGAGGTTGTTGCGGGCACTCGGAGGAGATCTTATCTCCTGCAGCCGATGTCGGCCCGGACACCCGGGGGAGATCTCATCTCCTGCGGCCGAGGTTGCCTCGGGGGAGATCTTATCTCCTGCAATCGAGGTTGTTTCGGACACTCGGAAGAGATCTTATCTCTAGCCGAGATTATCTCAGTCGCTCAGGAGAGATCTTATCTCTTGTCGAGGTTGGCTCGAACGCTCGGAAGAGATCTTATCTTTAGCCGAGATTATTTCGATCGCTCGGGAGAAATCTTATCTCTAGCCGAGGTTGACTCGGACGCTCGGGAGAGATCTTATCTCTAGCCAAGGTTATCCAGGCCGCTCGGGAGAGATCTTATCTCTAGCCGAGGTTGACTCGGGCGCTCGGGAGAGATCTCTTCTCTAGCCGAGGTTGTCGCGGTCGCTCGGGAGAGATCTTATCTCTAGTCGAGGTTGGCTCAATCGCTCGGAAGAGATCTTATCTCTCTAGCTGAGGTTGTCCCGAGATCTTATCTCTAGCCGAGATTGTCCCGGTCGCTCGGAAAAGATCTTATCTCTAGCCGAGGTTGTTCCGAGCACTCCAGAGAGATCTCTCTAGCCGAGGTTGACCCGGGCGCTCGGGAGAGATCTCTTCTCTAGCCGAGATTGTCCCGGGCGCTCGGAAGAGATCTCTTCTCTAGCCGAGGTTATCCCGGGCGCTCGGAAGAGATCTTATCGCTAGCTGAGGTTGGCTCGAGTCGCTCGGAAAAGATCTCTTCTCTAGCCGAGGTTGGCCCGGTCGCTCGGAAGAGATCTCTTCTCTAGCCGAGGTTGGCCCGGTCGCTCGGAAGAGATCTCTTCTCTAGCCGAAGTTGTCGCGGGCGCTCGGAAGAAATCTTATCTCTAGCTGAGATTGTCCCGGTCGCTCGGAAGAGATCTTATCTCTATCCGAGTTTCGAACGCCCGCGACAACCTCGGTAACCTCGGCTAGAGATAAGATCTCTCCCGAGCGATCGGGATAACCTCAGCTAGAGATAAGATCTCTCCCGAACGATCGAGACAACCAACCTGGCCAACCTCGGCTAGAGAAGAGATCTCTCCCGAGCGACCGGGCCAACCTCGACTAGAGATAAGATCTCTCCCGAGCGACCGAGCCAACCTCAGCTAGAGATAAGATCTCTTTCGAGTGACCGCGACAACTTCGGCTAGAGAAGAGATCTCTACCGAGCGACCGCGACAACCTCGGCTAGAGAAAGAGATCTCTCCCGAACGCCTGGGACAACCTCGGCTAGAAAAGAGATCTCTCCCAAGCGACCGGGACAACCTCGACTAGAGATAAGATCTCTCCCGAGCGATCGAGCCAACCTCGGCTAGAGATAAAATCTCTCCTGAGCGCCCGCGTCAACCGCGGCAAGAGATAAAATCTCTTTCGAGCGACCGAGCCAACCTCAGCTAACGATAAGATCTCTTCCGAGCGCCCGCAACAACCTCGACTGCAGGAGATAAGATCTCTTTCGAGGCAACCTCGGCCGCAGGAGATGAGATCTCCCCCGGGTGTCCGGGCCGACCTCGACTGCAGGAGATAAGATCTCCCCCGAATGCCCGCAACAACCTCGGCTGCAGGAGATAAGATCTCCCCCGAGGCAACCTCGGCTGCAGGAGATATGATCCCCCGAGCTTCGACTTCAACGGATGCGGAGCCCAGGAAAGAACTTCGGCAGTCGCCTGTTTTGGTACTCCCTTCGAATTTCAAACTCGGGAGTGGGGGGACTATTGTTAGGGATAAACCCCGCTCCCACCGAAGTCCAGTCGGATGCTTAGCCGACAATGCAAACTGGTAGTCACGGAAAAGCTTTAGCGACCGAGCCCCGACCGAACTTCTCAGCGGCCGAACTTCTCTAAGAGCCGGACTCCTCCCACACAGCTCCTTCGGTCGGACTTCTACGGAAGCCGAACTCCTTCCGGACTGCTCCAGCAGCCGAGCTTCTACAGGAGCCGAACTCCTTAGCGGCCGAACTCCTTCAGTCGAACTTCTATGGAAGCCGAACTCCTTACAGACTGTTGACGGATTCCTACAGACGATCCCACTACTGAACGGTTACATGACAATAATGATTGTCATTTATCAAGACAACACAATCGGCATTTATCAAGTCAATCACGATCGACATTGATCAAAACGGTTACGACAGTCATTAATCAAGGCAGTTACAACAAGCTCCGCCTATAAAAAGGACCCTCCAGATACGCTTACTCTAGGCTCTAAGCTCTCCTCTCCTCCTCTAAACTCTGCCGAACTCCACACTGAGCACTCCATATCTATTGGCCAGAACTAACTTGACCGTCGGAGGGTTCTGCCGGAGCCACCCCCACCGGCTCCGGACGGGACTTTGTTTGGCAGATCACCGGCGGCAACCTCATCCTCCCCTCCACTCCAGTTCGATCCGGCGTCAACCAAATTCTGCACCAACAAGTCTGTTATCCTCATTCATTTGAAACAAGACATACAACATTGAAAATTTATATCAAGGTAACCAAAACTTCTTCAAGTTTAACAAATGTTCTTGAATCAACTAAATCTCCATATTCCTAGAGTTTTCAGACATCCACCTGCATGACATAAGCAAGAAGGTACTTAGCATCAACTTGAATGCAAACAGTGGAAAAATATGACTACTGAAATCAGAATATCCAGGACTCATGGAACTTCAGTGACAACATAGAGTTTGCTCAAAGTGATGTTAATTCACCATAAAAAATTAAATTACCAAAAGGATTTGTTTCTATGCTATTTTTGCACATCACGAAATAAAGAAAAGCTAAAGGCCAGCATTGGTCAAATGCTAAGTCTTCCTAGTGAAGCTAATGATCAATAAGAACCTTTAAGCTTGTTTCACATAAAAGCTTTCTAGCAAGCACAAACCTTCTCCACATTAGAAATCCCATCTCGCTTTATCAACCAGCATAAAATTGCTCTAAGTGGCAACTGCAATTTCTTCTTCCCTTCCAAACTAGCAGTACTTCAACCAGGATTAAATTCAATTTAGAACCATGCCCACCTAATATCAAAACCTCACTTTAAAGGGCTGACAGATTTACTTCACAATTTGCCTAGCCATCTTCCTCAAATCTACAGCAGTCCGACTAGGAGGCAATCTGTCCCTCCACTAGCACTTAGCCTAAGCTTGAACAAATCTTAATTGTCTTTCTCTACTGGTAAAAAAAATTGCCTTTATCAAACATTATTTTTCATGATTTCAAGTTGACTAGGCAGAAGTAACTGTTAACACCTTACACAATGGGAAAGCTTTTCCATTATGACCTGTTACAAACTAAATAATGGCCTTCTGTGTATTTGTTTGAACAGATGTGGTGGTCCTCTAGATTTTAGGAAAATCACTCAGCCTCATTTTGTCATATGATACAGAATATTGATCAAGCTATGTGAAATTGTATAAATAACTTGTTCTAAAGGTGCAACATCGTACCATGATGAAATGTTGAGGAAAAAAAAAACTGATATTGTAATCGTAGTTGCATAAACTAGGATGAAATTATATAATAGCAAGAGAAAATAGTTAAGCAAACAGAGGCAACAACAATTAACAAATGTACACATGCATAATTTAAAAATTATAATCCAGTAATTTCATCAAATCTTTAATGAATAAAAGGTATACCACCGGCCTACATGGTTTGCCTTCCATCTAGCCCAATATTTTTTCAGAAAGTCCTTTTCTACATTTTGTTGTGGGCTTGGAATTGCATTACCAGCTGCATAACCCTAAAACATTATGCAACATATTAAAGAAATTAGGGATCAAAGCAAGCAAAGATAGATAAGCCATGGAACAACCTAGTAAGATTAAGTATTTTACAGAACAGAACTCAGAAAGTTCTAAACTCATGTTAACCATGAATAGAATAGGACTGGAGTACTAATACAATGATAAATCTATATATTATGCAAATTAGGAGTTTATGCATTATGATCTTTTAAGAATAAACTAAATATAACCACAAATGTCTAATTAATATCCAGCATGGCATATGATTTCAAAAGTAGAGCATCAACATATAGATGTAATTTTTTCCCCATATGCAAGCATTAACCCTGGCACCCATGGTTTGCCGAACAGCCCCGAATCAGATGGTTTGGGGCATGCCGGACCGTACCGATGGCTAACCAATGCGGTTCGAATATTCGATTCAAAATGCCAGCAAAAACAACGCAAGGGAAAAGGAAAGAGAGGAAGAGAGAGAGAGAGAATAGGGGAGGAAAGGAAAGAAAAAGGCTAGCGGTGGGTGGCAGTAGCCCGCCAAGGCTCCGGATCTTCACAGTTGTCACTACTTATTTTGCTATGGATTAATTTGCAAGAATCTTCAAATAGGAAGTTAAATATATTGCAAGAAACCTTTTAGGGCCTCTTTCAGAAATCAAGCAGGATGGTGCTGGATTTTCTATAGGAATCAAACCCATTAGCCTGCCCAGCCCCTTTTTTTCTAAAGAGCCATCCTAGTCTTTGTCTAAATCCCATCTATAGGCCTATTGGACTGCAGGATGAAGAAAAGACCTATGGAGGTCCTTTTTCTTTCCTCCCATAGGATTTGGGCTGGAGAGCGATTAAGTTGATACGGGCCTTGCTTAAATAGATTGTGATCCAACAGGAAATCCAGCGCAATCCTGCTGGATTTCCCAATCAAGCCCTTATTATTTTCCTTCTTTACTAGGAGGTCTACTGCAATTATCAAATCGGAGTGGTTGCAAGTAGTTGAGCTGGTAATGTAATTGGCTGTTGAATGCCAGTGGAGTCCGAATTGCAACCTCACCCAGACACGCTTCTGTTTTAGAAAAAAAAACAAACAAAAGGGAGTAGATGCAACAACATTCCGCCATGGGTGCAAGAACTTAGGAAGAGAAAATCTTCCACATTATTGTCAGACCAAAACTTTCATCTTTTATCTAATTCTTTTCTTTTCTTTTTCCATTAATTTTTCTTTATATCCAATTCAAGCCAACCTATCCACAAACCTGAAACCTCCTCCACTCCAAAAACCTAACAGCAGCCATACATTAGGACTGGCAAATCCCAGTCATCAATCAGTTCAGACTAATATGTAGTAACAGCAAATATTATCAGCTCTTAACCAGAAAGTCCTCTTTAAAAACCTGTGCAAAAAGATTTAGTTGATCCTCAACAGCGACAGAACTTAAAATCTGAAGCAGCCCTTTCCTTCAAACCGGTCCAGTCTCAAAATTCCAGTCCAACCACAACAGATCTGATCTACTGTTAATCCCTAACTTCCTTCGGCCACCTATTAGAACTTATAAGCCCTTCCCGTGTCCATACATCTTGTTCTGTGCCATGTTTGGCACTGCAGCAGAATGACACAGATATGGAAGTTTTGTTGCTGAGTTTTACCTAGTGGATCTGATAAGGGAAGGCTCAGAAGATAATGTTGTAGCTTCAAATTCAAGATAACATCAATCAATGATTTCAATGCTTCTAACATTTCTTCTAATACATCTCTGAACTTGTTAATTTTTGGATTAATAAAGTTTAATTGCTTATTTATCTCATCAGACGAGTCTGTCAGTTTCATATGCATGCCTTTCATATCTGTAGTTTTAATTTATGGATCCTAATCACTAGCTGACCTTTGCATTTGCTTGCATGTTGATTTCTTCAACTAGGATTGAGATTATATAATTAGCTTCTGCAATCAAGTAGATCATAAATGGCACTAGCTGCACCTTAACCCAATGGAATATCTGTCCCGGCTTGAATAAAAACCCATATTTAAATTTTTCTATTTCCAGACCAACTGGGATGCAAGTTTTTGAGCCTACTGTATTTGGCCAAACATTTTCAATGGTACATTGCTAACCACCACCCTCCTGTCTGGAGAAATTTGGTCATTTCCATCAAGCAGAGAGATCTCCTATATCTCTTCTTCTCCATCTTCCTCTCTTTTCTCAGCTTATTTTCATCCATTTAGCAGTGCAATCAAGTTTATTTATCAATTTTCTTCCGCTTTGTCGTTGCCCTATTCTCATCTAAGAGATTCGTTATCACTTTGCTGCAGATATGAAGTATTTTTGGATCCACCATCTAACATTATTTACAAATGATATATGATCTTTTCCCCCTTGCAAAAGTAACATCAAACATTTCATCAGAATAGACCAAATAGCTTCTATCACGGAGTGATTTGCATCAAGAATAATACTCAAAGACAAAATAATCAAGGTTTCGGAGACAATAGGGGGCGGCCTAGTACACAAGCTCCTGCCATTGTGGGGTCTAGGAAGGCCTTACCCCTACATGAAAAGAGACTATTTCCATGTTTTGAACTCATGACATCCAGGTCACAATTGAGCAACCTCACCAGTGTGCCAAGGCACACTCTTTAGGTTCCAAAGACAAAATTGTCTGAAAATTGCAAAAATAGCATATAAAATTTCATGCAAACCGAATTGAACAGATATTATTACCATAGTGATTTGTATTAGGAATAAGATTAGGACAAACTTTTGGTTGAAAAATACTGTGATAATATTTAATGAGAAACCCCAAAGAGAGCAACATGAGAAACCTACAAAGATTAGAACAAACTTCAAACATAAAAAAAGAACAGATAGACAGTTTTTGAAATTTCAAATACAATTTACCCATTGATTTATGAGAAAAAGAGTGCATAAAAGATCACAGCGAACTAAAAGCATCATTAATTGATTTTGATTTTTGATGTAGCAAAATTAAATGTATAATTTGTCAAGTTACACTAATATAGAAGAGAATTTGTATGAAACAAGAAAAAAAAAGCAACAAGCCAACAACCATTATTACCAAAAAAGGGGAAAAACTGTAAATTAAACAACCACCAGAGTTCAAGCTTCATGCCTCATGGCTTTTGTGTATTTTTTTCAGTCATTTCTATAGACAGGAAGAGTATAAACTGAACCCCTAACTCCTATTAGGTAGCTCAAAAAAGACAAGCATAACAATAATAGTGGTGGTGGAGAACATGTGACAACAGTAACAGTAGAAGCAGCAGCAGAAAATGCAGTCAGAGTAACAAATAAACAAGTCACAGCACAATGATGGAGGGCTGGATTGATAAATATTCTTGATGCAGTTTAACATAATACCTCTAGGGAGCATCTAACATCCTCCACGGTTGGCCAGATTATAAGCGGTTTTCCTGAACCCAGAGGTGATCCATCATTTAAAATGCCAGATGACATAGACACTGCTAACTCAGCTAACCACCTCTCATCCAATGAACCAAGGGAAGAAAACTGCAACAACTTACTAGTTATATTTTACACCAGGAATACTGTAAATGAACTCATAAGAAATTCAAGTTACTACACGAATTAAGATGAATGGTACCATAGCAGGAGAACAGAATATTAGAAACAAGACCAGATATTGTGTTAGGAAGTAGTTACACTATCATTATATCATAACATCTGATGCCCTAAATTTGAAGTATGAGAATCATACAAAAGTGGTGAAAAATAGGTTAGTGATTCATTTGAGTGGATATATTTCACTGGTCTGAGGTTTGATTTAAACAATATTTCTTACTTATAGTGTCTAAAAGCATGAAGTCACGTAATTCAGCACAAATCAATAAAGCTGTAAGCATTTCTAGAATCTATGCCATCATCATGTTAAGTTCAGGTCTAGTTCCTGTAATATCCATATATCTAACGTTAATTTTTCAAAAATTCAATGAACTATTTCACCAACTGTATAAGTATAGTCCAATCAATAGCAGAATGATTTTTTTTTTTTACCAAGCCCTCGTGTGTTCCATATTCCATAAATTAACCTCTCTGTTGCCAAAACCCAGAATCACCAGGAGTCATGTTCAGGCACAGATGGAAATAATGAATTCAATCTCTATCAAAGTATGGATAAATTTGGGTTGTCTCTATGTTATCTCCAAGATATTTGCTATGGCAGTTTTAAGAGATTCAGAAAAACTACGAAGGGTTCATCATACTAAACTCTAATGCAATCCAGCAAAGTTAAGCTATCTAGGAGGTTCTTGGAAATGTCAATGCAAAATCTTAGAAGTCCATCCATGCTCAAGGTATATGATATATCTGCACTCTGCTAGAGAGGCTAAGTATCTAGCTGCAGTTTTCCAATTCCATGTTAACAAACACTGTAATGATACGATGAAAAACATGCTAGGAAATGTGAAAAATTTACAACATACTAAAACATGTTTAGTGAGTCGATTAACACTCCATGCACTAACTATGTGTCAAAATAACAATTGCAGAATATATACAAATGATATTTTGAATTGTCAAAGATTAACCCACCAATACCTGGTAAACAAGAGGGGAGTTACAAAATTCTTTGTCAAATATACATTCTTCGAGGACACCTCGCAATTTCATATGGCCCCACTTTTTCATGTTGGTACCCTTATGATATCCAGGAACAGATGCAATCAACCTAACCTAATAGTTCAAAAGTTATGAGGCAAAAAACATAAGATTAACCATTCCAACAAACACATTAAGTTCAATAGTAATAACATAGATTCAGAATATCTTATTTTACACAATACAACATGCAAAAAAATCACATCAAGCACCAAAAGCTTTACATATCATTTACCATAGTCCAAGAGGTTGTATCAGTTAGCATAATGCAATCTAATCAAATTATAGAATCAAAAGGTTATTGTAGTAGTGTCTAAAAAGGATATACTAATTGAGGAATAGATCTAGACGGACCACAATTATAGTTAAAGCATGTATTTTTATGACAAATAACTTGAGAATTTCCCAAGGCATGCAAAAGGTATAGGAACCAATGAAACATAAACTCGATACTAGGGAAAAAGTTCTTGGGAGAACATATGATACTACAATCAATACCTTACATGCGAAAATCTGGTAATAAGGAAATCGATAACCAGTTGGAGATGTATCATGACACCCAATTGCAAGCTACAAGGACACAGAAGGGCAAGATACCATCTTGGGTTTGGCTACGGATGCCGGATGTGGGTACAGGTCTAAGTGTTGGATCCTTTACATACTCCAACATTAGGATACACAGACTCCACTAAAAAGAATCCAAAATTTGACTGAGGGTACATGGATATGCTGTACATCATCAATTCCTAAAGGGATTGGCCTTCTTTTAATTTAGTCTTCAGTGTCTAATTTATACAAATTTTCCTCTCACTGTCTACATACATAAAATGTTGTAAACTTAAGCCTGCCTTTTGCAGACTTGTTTTATTTTTCCTGTACAGTCTGAGGACTAAAAGTTAAATGACCATGACAAAAGAGATCAGAAATAAGTTTCTTTTTGTCAACAAGACCTAATTCTAAAGTGGCATGAAAACCAGGGAGTGGGTAGTTGAGATTCTATTCTAAAATCAAATATCAGTACTTTGATTTGGAACTGTATCACCTATCAATGATCGCCTCTTTAATGAAAAGGAAAAGAAAAAACGTGCCTGAATGCAAGCTAAATAGCCCAAACCCAAATTCCATTCTTTCACTACTCCTAATGCCATCAGCCTCAGTCACTTACCCAGCTTATCCACCAGCTTCCTACATCCACCACCAGCATCCTTATCTTAGGTCCATCCTCTCCCCCCCCCCGCCAGCAGAGGTTTCTCCAATCTTTAAACTTCCACCAGAGGCACACATGCCATATACATTTTTGTCATGGATCAACATGGGTATATCAGGTTTAAGTGGCTAGGTAAACGTTATGAAAACTTCCATGTGAATGAACACTACTGCAAATGCCCATATCTGGTTTTCAAATGTTATGTGCTACCCATTCAATGCATGAAGTTTCATAGACGGTACAGAAATCATCAACAGTAGCATATACTGCACTAAGGTGGTCATAAAGTACAATGATCTATGAAGTCATAACTCAGAAGGGGCAGCTGTTATAATAATAAAATACATGATGACAAATTCTGTCCACTAATTCCATTTAATACTTTGTTTAACAATACGTTCTCAAGCAATTAACAGAAAGATTACAAGAAAATGTAAATATCCCTGCAAAGTTTAAGGTTTTGGCTAAGACATGCAACAAGAGTGCTATGAGAAGTATTAGCCAGGTTGGTAAGAGAGATAACGTAAAGGTGTGTATTAAGGCCAGCAAGGATATGCATGCAGAAGCAGTGACAAGTAATAAATGGCATTTCTATTGCACTGAGCCTACAACAAGATCTAATATTTAAAGGTGCACTTGAAGCTGTTCCTGCTTTTTAAAAGTCATTACAAGGAAGCAGATTCATGAATGTTATTACACAAGAAGCACTACTTTGTGCATTTGAAATCTGGTAGCCTACAAGAAGATCTAACATTAAGGGTACATTTCCAGTTGCTTCTGCTTTTCGCAAGTCATTAAAGGAAGCACTTTCATGAAAGTTAATTCATAAGAGAACTCTCATGCATTTGGCATCTGGAATTCATAATGCAGAATTATTTCTTTTCTAGTCTATTAGTAACGTACATTGGTGGGAATGTGTTTGATCAGATTGCAGTCCAACAAATCCTTAACTTGATCTACAGTCAGTATTTCATCTCAAAATCCATCTAGTTATTGCAGAAGAAGCACAATTTTGTACATTTGATCTCTGGTATTCACATAATACAGAAATATTTTTTTTTCTAGTCTATCATTATGTATATCGGTATCATGTTTGATCATATTTCAGTCCAACCTAACCAGGAGAGAACCCTTAATTTGATATACATTCACTTTTTCATCTCAAAATCCAACCATCTAGTTCTTTGGTCAAAATCAGGTTTTGGTCTAGCTTGAGCTAGGCTTGGGTCAATGCCGAACCATATGGGTCCAGCCCAAACTTTGGAGCAATGTCGAGGAGGAAGGCTCCCCTCTAGTTTGGTAGACCCAAATGAAACTTTGTTTAGGACTAGCATCTAACTTATAGATCAATATATATGATTTAGGTGGGCTTAAAACAGGTTGGGATTGCAAATCTAAGATTTTTCAAACCTAAAAATTGCCTTACATGGGGGTGAGGAAGGAATCAAAAAAATGTCTGTTTGTTGGCTTGGATCATCAAGAAAACAAAACACGGAGCAAATTCATATAAGCCTAGATGATTTTTTTTTTTCCTAGCTTCTCCTCACAGCCACTTCTTGGTTTACACTCAAATGATAAGCACATCTCAAGTTACATAACCAAATATTTATTCTTTACAAAAGCAATTATTTTACTTTAGAAGTCATAAAAGGACTTCTTCTCAGCAACACCAAATGCATCCCATGTCTCAATGCATTTGTTGATGATGATGGAAAAAAATATTTGAGAGGTGATAAGTTTGCCGCTAATATGGTGTTTACTTAATAAGAAGTATAAAACCCATCCCACTTCCCCATGAAGTTGAACATAGTAGACTTAGAAAAGAAAGCAAATGCATGAAAGCAAAGGATATTCCATCTGAAAATTTTAGCTTACTTAAATATAAAAAAATCAAAGAAAATGGAGGGATGAACAATAATATCATGCCAATTTAGGCACAAGATAACATTGTGGAAAGGTATGTCCAGACTAAGTGACTGCACATGCTTTACAGAGGTGCAGGAGGCACTATGAGTGAAGTTGGCACCATAAGGGCCTACGCATGTAAGGTTAGAAGGGAATACAACACATGAAGTAAAGTTGCTTCATTTATAAAATTGTTGCAGGAATCAGACAAAAATGACATAGGTATGTTCAACATAAAAAGTCTTTGAATGAGACTGAGCTATGTCATGAAGAGTCAAGAAACAAGAAAGTGTAAAACAGCCAGGATGGGAATTAATTTAAAATAGCAATCACTGTCCTTTAGAAGCAGAAAAACAATCGGCAAGCAAGATATATGATGTCATAATATTTTTGTTGGTTATTGTTGGAGATAAACCCCACTTCCATCAAAGTTCAGCTTGATGCTTAGCCTAATGCAACTGATAATCACGGAAGAGCTTCGATCGAAAATTCTCCTCCAGCAGTCAGATCCCAGCCGAACTCCTTCAATCGGCCGAACTCCTCAGCAACCGAACCCCAGCCAAACTCCTCCAGCAGCAGAGCCCTAGCCGAACTCCTTCAACGACTAAACTCCTCCAGCGGCCAAACTCCTTCCGAATTTCTCCTTCAATCGGATTCCTTCAGGAGCCGAACTCCTTCCGGACCTCTCCTTCAGTCGAATTTCTACAAAAGTCGAACTCCTTCCGGATTTCTCCTTCAGTCAAATTCTCTTTAGGAGTCCGAACTCCTCTGGAATTGATGTATGTCTTCCTCTAGGAGCCGAACTTCCGAACCTCTCCTTCAGTCGAATGCCTCGAGGAGCCGAACTCCTTCCGGATTTCTTTTTCAGTCAGATTCCTCCAGAAGCCGAACTCCTTCCGGACCTCTCCTTCAGTCGACCGAACTTCTTCCGACCTTTCCTTCAGTCAGATTCCTACGGGAGCCGAACTTTTCCCGGACCTCTTCTTCAGTCGGATTCCTACACCTTCCGAATTTCTCCTTCAATCGGATTTCTCCAAGAACCGAACTCCTTCCGTATTTCTCCTTCAGTAAAGTGCCTCTAGGAGCCGAACTCCTTCCGAACCTCTCCTTTAGTCGGATGCCTCCAGGAGCCGAACTCCTTCCGAATTTCTCCTTCAATCAAGTGCCTCCAGGAGCCAAACTCCTTCCGAACTTCTCCTTCAGTCGGATTCCTCCAGGAGCCGAACTCCTTCCGGATTTCTCCTTCAGTCAAGTTCCTTTTAGAAGTCCGAACTTTTCTGAAATTGATGTATGTCAAAGCTCTTCACCAACCAACGCCTGCTTCCTCCGAACTTCGACTATTAAATCTCAGTGAACGGCCACATCACGGCAACAGACACCTCTCTCCGTAACAAACTCTACGTGGCCCCGAGCGGCCCACTACCAGACGGTTACGACCGTCACTATTAATTTGCTCCGGACTTCGTCTATAAAAGGGACCCTCCGGATATGTTTTCTCTAATCTCTCTTCTTCTTCCCAAAATTCTGCTGAATTCTTGTCTGAGCACTCCATTTCTATTGGCCAGAAGAGCTGACTTGATCGTCGGAGGGTCCTGCCGAAGCCGCCAACACCAACTGCGAATGAGACTTTGTTTTGTAGGTCACCGGCAGCAACCTCTTCTTCCTCAACTCCAACTCGATCTGGCGTCAACCTCGACTGAAGATAAGATCTCCTCCGAGCTTCAACGCCAACCTCAACAGGAGACAAAATCTTCTTCAACCTCGGTTGGAGATAAAATCTCCCCCAAGCTTCAACCTGAACGGGTGCAGAATCCGGAAGAGGACTTCGACAGTCGCCTTTTTTGTACTTCCTTCGAATTTCGAACTCGAGAGTGGGGAGACTATTGTTGGGGATAAACCCCGCTTCCGTCGAAGTCCAGCTTGATGCTTAGTCTAATGCAACTGGTAATCACGGAAGAGCTCCGATCGAGAATTCTCCTCCAACAGCTGGATCCCAGCCAAACTTCTCCAGCGGCCGAACTCCTCAGCAACCGAACCCCAGCCGAACTCCTTCCAGATTTCTCCTTCAGTCGGATTCCTCCAGGAGCCGAACTCCTTCCGAACCTCTCCTTCAATCGGATGCCTCTAGAAGCCGAACTCCTTCCGAATTTCTCCTTCAGTCAAGTTTCCTTTAGGAGTCCGAACTCCTCTAGAATTGATGTATGTCTTCCTCTAGGAGCCAAACTCCTTCTGGACCTCTTCTTTAGTCGAATGCCTTGAGAAGCCGAACTCCTTCCAGACCTCTCCTTCAGTGGGATTCCTCCAGGAGCCGAATTTCCTTCCGGACCTCTCCTTCAGTCGAATGTCGACAGGAGCCGAACTCCTTCCAGACCTCTTCTTCAGTCGGATTCCTACAGGAGCCGAACTCCTCCGAACCTTTCCTTCAGTCAGATGCCTCGAGGAGCTGAACTCCTTCCGGACCTCTTCCTTCAGTCGGATTCCTCCAGAAGCCGAACTCCTCCTGAACCTCTCCTTCAGTCGAATGCCTCGAGGAGCAGAACTCCTTCCAGACCTCTCTTTTAGTCGAATTACTCCATCAGCCGAACTCCTTCCGAATTTCTTCTTCAATCGGATTCCTCCAGGAGCCGAACTCCTTCCGAATTTCTCCTTCAGTCAAGTGCCTCCATGAACTCCTTTCGAACTTCTCCTTCAGTCGGATTCCTCCAGGAGCCGAATTCCTTCCAGATCTCTCCTTCAGTCGGATGCCTCCAGGAGCCAAACTCCTTCCGGACGTCTCCTTCAGTCGGATTCCTCCAGGAACCGAACTGCTTCCGAACTTTTTCTTCAGTCAAGTGCCTCCAGGAGCCGAACTCCTTCCGAACCTCTCCTTCAGTCAAGTTCCTCCAAGAACCGAACTTCTTCCGAATTTCTCCTTCAGTCAAATTCCTTTTAGGAGTCCGAACTCCTCTGAAATTGATGTATGTCAAAGCTCTTCACCAACCAACGCCTGCTTCCTCCGAACTTCGACTATAAAATCTCAACGAATGGCCACATCACGGCAACAGACACATCTCTTCGTAACAAACTTCACATGGCTCCGAGCGGCCTACTACCAGACAATTACGGCCGTTACTATTAATCTGCTCCAGACTTCGTCTATAAAAGAAACCCTCCAGGTACGTTTTCTCTAAGCTTTCTTCTCCTTTCCAAAACTCTGCTGAATTCTTGTCTGAGCACTCTATTTATGTTGGCCAGAAGAGCCGACTTGATCGTCGAAGGGTCCTGCCGGAGCCACCACCACCGACTCCGAATGGGACTTTGTTTTGCAGGTCACCGACGGCGACCTCTTCTTCCTCAACTCCAGCTCGATCCGGCGTCAACCAGATTCTGCACCAACAGTTATGATAATGTTTTATCTAAGAGGTTAAGATTTAGAACCAACCAAAAATCAAATTCTGAAAGCATCTATACTGATTATGCCCACTGCTGTCTTAAGCAATTCCAGATATACAATTCATGAGCCCTCTATTGCTTGCTTCTTGATTATCTGCTTCACAAAATCATGTGCTAATATAATGCAACAATTCAACCAAACAACTACATTAATGGATTTTTTTCTCAGTACCAATTCTGTTCACCTAATTTGAGATGATATTTTACTTCACATACATATATTTGAACGGTGTGATTTTTAAATGATCTCATACTGCAGACCACCAAGATTTCATTATTTTAATTGGCACAAATAGCCACCGCACCAAATATTCATGTACATATTTAATGTTGTCATATCCTTCATAACACTCTAGTAAATACAAATAACAAGAATACCCTAATACATCCTCTTCTTTTAATAAATCAAAAAGCATTTGAAGCAAGTATTCCTTGATTAAAAAAAGGTAAGTAGGAAGTTGTACTGAAGAAGCAATAGCACATTTGCACCGCATTTAGTTACAAATACACAAGTTATTTTCTAGAATTAGTGAAAAAGCAGATACTACAATACTACATATCTATCAATAAAGATTATAATGTATTAGAAACAAGATCTGCTAAAACAAAAAGAACATTAAAACTGGTTCAATAAGTTGCAACCAGAAAATTAAGTTCACAGGACAAAGCAGACTACTAGTAGACCCAGAAATGACAAATCAAGGTTTCAGGTGCTGGCCTATGGCAGGCCAGTAGAGGCACCAACCACAGGATGCATAGCAGCTAACAATTTTTAAAATATATCAAAAAAAAAAAAAAAAAAAAAAAACCAGTGCTATTTGGTACAGCCCAACCACCAACACCCACGTCGAAATCTTTCGACAGATTGAATTTGAAAAATTTCCAAATTATGAATTGTGATATAAACATCATGAGTACGAATCATGTACAAGAATTAATGAGCATGTAAATTCTCAACATGATACAAATATTAATAGTCATATTAAATTTTGATTTGACACAAAAAAAAAATGAAAAGCTAGCATTCCGTCACTACAATGCAAAAGATTTTTTTGACGATACCATCAACATAGGAGCGAAAGTGAAAAGGCGCTAAACAATTAACATCCAGAAATGCATTATAAACAAAATCATGTTATTAACCAATTTGTGGATATAAGTTCAAATGGAAATGCTACAGGCAACTCAGAACACCAAGAAACTAGTTTATGAAATTTAGATCTACAGAATGAAAAATGGGAGGATACCTTTGAGCTGCTATAATCAAAATTCTTGAAGAAGGAAGGATTGATGTTAACGTTGCCAACCACAGGCAGATTGACATTAAATTCAGGCCACTGCATATTTATTGGTGGAACGAATTAGTTTGCTGCAACCATTTCAGCTAAATTTAGTTAATTAAGGAAGACAAACAAAGATATGTTACAAGTAGAATGCTCCTGGCCAGAGATGTTATATGAAGAAAATTATATGAAAATAGGAATCTAAATTTGAAAGACATTATATGACCAATGATGTTCGTACAAGACAAAATTAAAAGACTTGGAGAAACAATAAGAAATAGATGGGGTTTCAATGTCTGAAAAAAGTTATCCTCACAGAAAGTGGACATTTCTTATCCAATAAAACCAGAAGTGTATACAATTTGCAACCAATTAAGTCTTAAAGGTGAGTTTATACACCTGCGGTGAGTCCATAATGCCCAAAGCACTTTGAAAGCTCATGTTTGTGCAACTATGAGTGCATGTGCATATCCTTACATGTTTATACACCTGCGGTGAGTCCTTTGCATGTGTGGGAAAGGAGAAACAACATACCTTTAGCGTGTTGAGATAATCAACCAGGTCATTTTCAAATGAAGACCCTTTTCTCAAATTCTGTTGATCTTTCCATGGGAAATCTTGCATCCATAAACCTTGGGTTTTGTTGTTCCAGTCAACATAGATTAGATTTGCAGTGTGTACAACAACACGCACACCTTGAGGATATACAAGAAGCATAGCTTTGGAATGGTGTGTTCCATATGAAATAGGAAGTGGGGGCTTGTGAAGGGTCCAATTTGCAGGTCTATTTTTCTGTTAATCCCATGAACAAAAATATATAAATATTTTTTTAAAAAAACAGCTAATAAGGAAATGAAAATCAAAAGGAATATGTACTTTTAAATGGTCAACTGTAGCACCACTTTCACCATGAATGACAAGGACGTGAGGAATTTTCCTCAAATCTAGACATGCTGCAAAATATGAAAACGTGGATTCTTAAACTACATGCTTGGCAAGAAAGTGTCCACACAAGACAATAAATTTAATGACTTGGAATATTACAATGAAACCAAAAGCCCCAATGAGTATGGATCTCAGAGTTTCAAATGACAGAAATATGAGAAAACACATGTTCTGAAGGAGAACCTATAATGCACATGTTGGAGGTACATGCCCTAAAAGCACCAAAGGAATGTTTGGAATTAAAATGTAGTTAGTTTCAAGTATTGCATCAGTTTAGCCAATGGTACATTTGCAACATACTGGCAGTATCAGATTTCAGCATTTTCCACGTTACTTTCACATAGAAGCTCTTGATCTTAAAGAAATAATCACAAGATATAAGTGTTATATCATAATATTTTTAACACCATCCTTACAATATATATAAACAGTGCATTTCACTTCTTTCAAATTCTTGGTATTAAACCAATGACAATTCATTCAAGCTAAATCTTCTAATAATTGGTAATTGGGCCTAAGGAACAATTTGCATTTAATGATTCATAGCATATATGCAGTGTTACCCCATCAAGGAGCAAATAAGTGGGAAAGAATCATAAGTAAGATGTTAGAAAACAAGTAATACATAAGCCAACTTATAATTTTTAAAATCAAGGTCTAATTACTATAATGTTGAACTTACCAGACATCAACCAATCAATGTCCACCATGTAATTTGACAGGATGGCAACAAGCACGTTCCCCTAATAATCCATAAAACAAGTTTAAAAAGTTGAATTCATTTCTGAGTCCAAGCAGGTGATCCATAAGGGAACAAAAAGTCAAACGTGAGTCAAAGTATGATGCCTCAGCCATATTATTCCTATAATACCACCCACTACCAAATTGCTTAATGAATTAAAGGACCAAAAAATGTTACTTTACATAAGTGGTTAGCAGTTAAGAAACTGTATCTCCAGAACACCAAAAGACATCTGACATTCTGACAACATCTAATGAAATTTGTTTTTCTATATGATTTTCTCCACTTTCACCAAAAATCATTCCGACGTGACTTCAAGATATAGTGCATCTACGAAACATTTGTGCTTCGACTACAAGTATATTCACCAATATAATTAAGATATAATATGATAATCAGTAGCAAACCAAATCATGACATTCAATTGCATTATCCCTGTTCCATTACATAGCAAATGTCCTTTAAGGTGAAAAAGAGGAAAATCAGCGATAAAATGGAGGTTGGATCAAAGAGGCAAGGACTTAAATTGGGTTGACATGAATACTTCAACAATTCACAGAAGCAGGCACCATATGTTATTTATGATAAAGACACAAGTGCAGCATTTAACAACATAGTAATAAAGGCATGGTTATTGAAGACAATAAAGAGATTGTGTTATTTTGAAATTTCAACATACTCTTTTTGAGAAGACATAGATGGTATAAAAAAGAGACCAACTTCAAAGCAATTGATATCGAGAATATCCTTTTCCTGCTTTTCATTGGAAAGGTTGCACAATTATAAGAGGCAGGCATATCTAAAAGACTGAAGAGCTTGAAAGGAATGCTTTTGGCTCAAATTTATTGACAATACCATATAAATGTGGATTTCATTTGGTTCATTTGGAGATCAATCATCCAGCTAAAACAAAGCATGGCTTTTGGTTTGATTTCCAGTAATGATATAAAACACTTGTCTTCTTATCTTGAACACAAACTAACTGCATAGTTCAGTCAAATTTATAAAACAACTGACACTATAATGACACTAAGAATTTATTAAAAAAAACAAAAAAACAAAAGTTAGATGGCAAACAGTGCTGTGGAAGTTACAAAAATTCACAATACAGTTGAGGTAAGCAGTCCAGGCAAGAACAACCTATGCACATTTCTATTGATTCTTAATAGAGTTGGAAGGCATGATCTGTAAATGTACTTTTGTTTTGCATGTGTGGCACCTAGCAAGCTACCATGCTGCAACAAACATTCTTTCTTCCAAGGAGAAAAAGGAATTAACAAGAATTTCATGAAGTTTCAATATCTCTTCACCGAAACTACATGGTCATGGATTGCCAAACCGACACAATTCAGGCGGCTCAGCCCAGACAAAACCATAACAAAGCCAGCCCAGGATGGTTCGTCCTCTCCGATCAGTTCGGCCTTGGTTTATAAAAACCCTCCTCCAACCGCCCTATGTAGCTTCAAAAGCCCTCCCAAGCTTGTTTGTTTGCGAGGGTTTCATGCTCATCTTGTCCTCACCGACCACTGCCGTCGCTCCTATGTAAGTCTCGCCATCTTCCCCTCTCTCTCCATTAGGTTTCTCTCCATCCCTCTCTCTCTCTCCACCTTTCTTCCCCCATCCATAGTGGCCCTCCTCCCCAGATTCCGGCATGCCCCCTCTCTGTCTCTCTCCCCTCTTTCCTCCCTCCCTCCCTCTCCCTCTCTTCCTCTCTCTCCTCCCATCCCTTCCCTTCCCCTCTCACTCCCACTTCCTCTCTCTCTCCTCTCTCTTTCTATTTTGCATACACCCTGAAAAGGTATAGTGTGGACCTGTACCTAACCAATTGCCGGCTGGTACAACCTCCAATATTGGTTTGGTGAACCTTGTTATTTTACAGTCGTTGGTCATCTTAAAAAGCATATGATTCACCACATCTAGCAAACTTAGCAGCAAATTTCATTATTCCTCAATACACACTACATCAACAAAAATAAAGTGGTAGATCTATGCCTTGGTCAGCTTACCAGATTTTGCATGACTATGCAAAGAATTGGATGATCACCTCAGCCAAAGCACCACAAATGCATGTTTGGTTAATTAGTTTTTTTTTTTTAAATGATAGTGGATCAGGCAAAACAAACTACTTTATAAAAACAGAACCTTCTAGGAATATCACACCAATGAATTGTTAAGCCAGTAACTTGAGCATATACTCCTTTATATTGCCTACCAAAGTTTATTGTACCCCATCTTGGTAAGGTACCACTACGATATCGATGTCCGGTTCAGTATACAAGTCAAACCGATCCATACCAATCTGAGCTAACAGAACCGCCCCATACGGCCAGAACTGCCTGAAACAGGGTGCAAGCCATACTGTACCAACTTGTACCACCCAAAATCGGGCAATACCATGATAAAAAGTGAGATCGTATGAAATACATACCGTACCATACCATACCAAACCAGTAATGCATCGATATGGTCCCCGATACTAATATTGCGGATCTTGCTGCCTACTTTGATCATGTCAAGACCACAGGTGGTATATCCATACTTTTCATCAAAAAAAGGGTTGGAAGTTCTCGCAAGTCAACTCATGATACCTCTGGGTGGTGGTTTTTATTTTTTTTGTAGCTGTTTTTGAGTTAATAATGTCAGTACCAATGGAAACTAACCATTTCATATCCTTGTACTAGCAAAAATCCAGTACAAGATTATCTTCACCTTTTTCTTTGGCTGGCTAGTGTCAGATATCTATAATATCCTATTTAGTATAACATTAGGTGTTTAGAGTAGAACAACAATAAATAAATGTCACTGAACTTATTGAAAGTGAAAATGCCTTGTTCTCTTACATATTGATTTTACCTGTATCACATCTCGAATAGCAACTGAGCATGAATTTGCCCATGCAGGAATGCCTTGGACTCGCATAAGTCGAAAGATCAAAGAGAGTCTATCCTTAGGAACACTAAAATGGCGAATGGCCTCCATGTTCTCGCAAGAAGCCAAAACCTCATGTGGTTTCAACTGAGAATGGCCAGGTGTAATAGCCACTGCATCATCCTGTTCCAAGTTGTCATTGTCCTGATCAACATGTAGAAAATAGTGTAATGAGTGCTCAAATGAAAATAACTAAATCAGCTGAAAGCAAATGTTATCCTTAAGGAAATTAACAACAAGTTTACAAAAGCACTTGCAGGTGTTCCTTAGTTGATGAAAGACAAGGAACCCACAATGACCCATAAAATAAAGGAGCAAAACAGAGCGATATAGCAAATAAAACAATATATTTATATCAGCGTAAGGATCATCAACAGAAGTAAAAATTATTAATCAATATGTTCTGCATCTTTTTATTCCTCAAAGCAAGCAATCAGATATCAGATGATAGGAAAATTAAGCAGGGCCCAATAACTGAACATAAGACAACAGGGACATCGATACGATTAACAGATTTGATTAGCATAATGTACATGCTGCAATAAGCACAGTTTATGCATGTATAGGAGTAAAATAGTGTCTGTCTGATCATGTAGAGCAGTGAGAAGCCCAAACTAAAAACAAAGATCTTTAAGCTGAAAAATCAAACATGTTAACCATAATATTGGAGGTCATTCACATTGCTACTGTTCAAGACAGAAAATTTAAGTAATACATGAAAGAGATACTTTGCACTATATCAACCAGGATGTCAAATAACATGTCATATCACATTAATATGATTCACTCATTACTATTTAATAGAAGACTTATGCCATAGCAACCTTTTAGAAACCAGTGCATTAAGCTGCTAAACTCAGGACACCAATTTCAAGTTTACCAATTTATTTAATGGGAAAGGCTTTGAGACTGGCATCATGCATCTGGCCTCAAAGCGTGAAGCTAGGCCCCACCATAAAAGAATCCCAAATAACCTAGCCCTGCATGCCCCACTATTTCAGATTGTCAAGGCATCACGTAATGTACAGGAGGAAAAGAAAGAAAAAGGAAAAAAAAAGCATGCCTCTCCTCACGCTCTTCACCTATTGTGTGCGTGGGCGCGCGCGCATGTGAAGACTCTAGAATATACATTGCAAGAACAAGTCACAGCTTATATGCATCAAGCATTTATCTAAGTACCTTTCTTGTCATGCATGGCACACTTTACACATGAATCATGCAAAAGAGCTGAATGTAAATGTTTTAACAATTTGTAATACACTGAGATTTAAAAGATAAACTCCAACATGAGATCATGCAATGTGCAGAGGTATCTTTGGCAACTACTATCATCTATAAGGTATCAAAGTGTTCGGTGAAAAAAAAAAAAAAGAAAGAAAGAAAAATCAGCACTATTCAAAAGTCATGAAAACATTTGAGTGTTAAAGTATATCCTGACCTATAGGCCTTGTTATAGGCATAACTTGTGTGGTATGCATATTCTTGTCCTGCTCCCTAATGGGAGGAATATATGTGTCACCTTATTATGCATAAAAGATGCCCTTGTCTAATGTAAACAGAGGAAAGAATCAGGTTGTCACACATCTAAATCGTACATATTCCCCCCTCTTGCTGAATTTCTCTCTTCTTTCTTGTTCTGCATCTTTTTTCTTTATTTTGTTATTCAGACAGAGGCCTTTAATTTTCTGGCTGCTGGACCATTAAAGGATCTTAAGTTCATACAACACGAAAAATGAATTATTTACTTAAAAGGCACAACATACAGAAAGCTTATAGATAAAGAAAAGGTGAAAAAAATGATATTTTTCAGTGCAGAGAAAAAAATATCAAAGAAGATATGTGTCAAAAAGAAAACGTTAAGAGAACCTAAGGTATGTCAGTAAGCCTTGGGATTCCAGTTCTCTATTGATAAATCTGAATACAATATAACCACCAGACTTGAGAAAGAAAAAAAAATATCCTCATACAATTTGATTGAATCGTCAATAGGCAAGCTTTGCATGTTTCCTAATTGGGATAAACCAGTAGACTTCATTTAGAGCTTATCCTCCCATCTTTTTTCATCTAAAATTGAGCTACAGCACCTTCATCCATACAAGGGTAAAATCATGTGCATATGAATGCAGAAGAAGACTCTAGACAACATTAGCTTATGATATTTAATTTCATCCCTCAGAAACAACGATGGCAGAATTATGAAAAATGAACCAAAACCATAACAAGTTGGAAAAAAGTTTAATAATTCAAAAATGAATAGAATGATTGCCATGTTGCCAAAACACGGATAGATGTAAGCAAAGCAGTTTAGAACAAAACCTGCAAAGTTCTTTCCAAAGATTCATCTTCAAGAATATGCCGATTCCTTTTGACAGCTGAACTCTCCTCTTCACAATGTCTTTTTTCTTTTCTTAAGAAGCTTGAATCTGTTTTTGATGAAGAGGCATGCTCATTGCCAACTGTTACATACTTGAATAAATAATTACCAGGAATCAACTCAATAATGTCACCATGAACAATCAGAGCTTTGTCTTGAGTAGATAGCTTCTTTCTTTGATCTCCAGATTTTACAATAACAGGATTTGGTCCTTCCTGCAAGGTCATTTAAACTACCAAGATATTAAATATATGAATAAATAAACACGGTCCAAATCTCTTCAAATTTAATCCCACGGTAAATGAAATAGCAAATACTTAGCAAATAGACATAAGTATCAGAAAAATAAGCTCTAATAGAATGATACCATGTGTTACAAATTATATGCCTCATATCACAACCTCTAATAAAGTCATAATTATTAAATGCAGCTGGGCCACCCATCATTTCCCATCGCGAGTCATAGAAGCAAAGAAGCAATTTAAGCTAGTATACCACAAAAAATAGAGGGCATACCACAACAACTTCAGCAGAGCCATCAACTGTTGTATGCAAGCTGACATGCTTGCGGCTAACTCTCTTGTCAGATATAGCAAGGTTATTGCGGCCAATAACATTACCTCCTTGAAAAATCGGTATATTCGAGACTGAGTAATCTACCAAAAGGTTCTTTTGAAGAGGAATTAAGAGACCAATCTTCACCTAAAACAATCAAAAGAATTATATTCTTAGGATCCTAATCCCCAGTCACTTTTACAAAGACCAGTCATCCACATCTCATGTAGGATATAACAACCATTCACATACAAAGCACATGACAGAATATATTATAATCCATATGTTAGCATATGCATATGTCGACATGAAAACTACTTGAAGCCATAATGTAATAATCAAAAAGAATATATGTGCATGCATCCACAAAATTCTGATGAACTGAAGGTGCATCTGTAAACCTTGGGTTCAATGAAAATATTTGCAATCAGCATTTTTATGCCATTTATTCCCTTCCACAATTCTGCTAATGATGTTTTTCAATTTCATATCATTATAACCAAAAAAAACTTTTTTTCGACTATTTCAGATGGTCAACTTTCAACTCCCTTTTTGCAAGTTCCATCTATATTTTACACAGCATCATCTTCCTAACTCTCCCATACAAATCTAATCACTGCACAAGTAGGGCCTTAATTATTTTTGCTATGACTAGTGTATTTATCTCATATACACCATAAGTTTACAATATCTATCCAAGTCAGCACTCTCAGCTCTAACACATGCATATTGTGGACTTGCAGACTGATTATTTCCAAAAATTCTGATCTTGACAATTTAGCTAGAGCAAATATCAATATATCATCTTATAAAGTTGCACTGCCATGACAAATTTCATTCGTACATATCCAACAAAAACCGATATGGAAGTGCATATTTGTATGATACATGTTATTATTGGGGTTCCCTAACACCAAAATTTGTCAAAACAATAAATTTGATGTCTAGTAGATAGATAGTTATCTTTATAGCTGTATTTAATCTTATTCAAAGATTTTTGCCTTTTGTTTCAGTCAATTTTAGGAATTAAGTGCATGATGCATCAAGTTGAGAAAATATTCATGACTACCTCTCATCCTGACATTGTTAATTTGTGATTGGCCAAGCCACCTCTAGCATGGAGAGATATCTACCAGAAATGTTTGCTGCAGACATTTCCTAAAGGGTATAACATCTAGTAAAACTTCCGGTGAAGTTTAGTTTGCATCACAAATATGTAATCCTAAATTATAGTTGCGTATCGATCAAAATTTTAAGAAACCATAAAGCATGGGAGCATTGTTTGGTAGCCCAGATGCGGATCAATTGCTTTGGACAAAATTAGATCAATGCATTTGATTAAAAAATCTCCATAGTGGGATTTATGAAACATGTTTAGTAAAATTCATCCAACTAATTTTGCCTTAGATTTTGTTCAAAATCATAAGATTTCAGCAATAATTGTACCATACCCATGGTTACTTTCAGATTATAAGTTTTGTTCAGAATCATAAGCTATCAGCAACAATTGTACCATACTTATGGTTACTTTCAAACTATAAGCCACTGGCAACTATTGTACCATTTTACTGACCTGATATTAGTCACACTTATGAACTGATGGAGGGTTATTATTCGAAAAATCTCAGCATATTTGTGAAATTAATATGCAAAAATCTCAGCATTATTCGAAAAAAAAAAAGGACATGAAAGAAGCCTGAAAGCTATGCGAATGTCATTCATAGAATTGAAAAAGAATAGTAAACATCATTCATGGAAGTAAAGAAGAGCCAACTTTAGGATTACTCAGCAGATACACTTACCAAGACCTTATTGCTATATTCTCTAAATCCAAGCATGACGGGTGCTCATATGGTGGACATAAAAAAATAAAAATAAAAAAGGGAGTGAAAGAACGAAACGGTCAATGAAATGAAAAAGAAGCTACATGCAAGAGTAATCAGTAGACTTTACTGTCGAAAGATCTTCATTGCATGTAATCTCCTCTGTCAATATTGACACATTGCATAAACACACAGAAGCATAATATTGATACATACACAGGATCACAGAGCTCATATGGTTTCCGTTGAAGGAAATGAAAGAAAGAAAGAGTGAAAGACATGTTAACATCATTCCAATAACTCAAAAAAGAAACCAATTTTAGGATTACGCCGAAGGTTTTGATGTTAATCTAGTTTTTTTGGGAATATTTATTCATATTGAAATATCCCCAAATACAACGTACTTAAAATATCATTAACATATTAAAGACATTAGCAAATCAGTCAAGAAAGTGTAAAAGAAGCTATCCTTATGATTAATCCGAGGTACTTAATGTCATTCGTGGAAAAAGATCACATCGATTAAAATCAAATGTGTTGTCGTTAAGGGGAAAAAGAAAAGGCACAACGTAGGAAAGAAAAGAACATCAAAGACACATGAAAGAAATCATCCGAAAACGAAGCAATCTTTAGGATTGATCGGAAGAAGGGGCAAAAGAAACATTAAAGAAATATGAACAAGATCTTTCAAAGAAGCGGAAAAGAGGCAATCTTTAGGTACAGTTGGAGGGAATCGACGTCAAGAAAATTTCACAGCAGACAAGGTTAACCAAGAGATCCTAATAATAAAGAAAAATATAAAAGAAAGAAAGAAACATGAAAGAAATATGAAGAAAATCTTTCAAAGAAGCGGAAAAGAGACGATCTTTAGGTACAGTCGGAGGAAATCAATGGCAAGAAAACTTCGCAGCAGATAAGGCTAACCAAGAAATAAGAACAAAAGAAGTACCCGAGACCCCGCCATGCAGGAAAGTAAGGTTCTTTCCTAAAACCCTAAAGATCGTTGAAGCAACAGCGAACTCCCCTGGGAGAGATTCGGAGGACAAGAAGCCTCAAATTTTCTTGGAATGGCGTAGCATTTTACAGTCGAAACAGAGGAACCCTAGCTTTCGCCCGAGGGGGAGGAGAAACCCTTGCCTGTCTCCGTTTTCCTTTTACAAGGCGGAGGGCGGCATCGGCGAAGTCGTGATAGAGTCCTGAAGCAATAGTTCAGCAATTTAGGCGGGGTTTTATAGCCGCGATGCGTACCGTTACGTTGCTTGTCAATACCCCGTAGAGATGGACGGCCATGATCACAATCAAATCTGAGCTACCAGTTTGTCATCAATGACTGCTCTACGATTTTATGAATTTATATAAAAAATTAAAATATAAAAAATAGATATGTGATTTACCAATAATAATAATAATAAATGCTCAGAAGAACATTAAGAATTAAATTTTTTTCTAATGATTTATCAATAACAACAGTAATGAATGCTCAGACGAACATCAAGAATCAGATTTTTCTCTAACATCTTTCTCTCAACATATTGTTATTCGTTATGACAAATCTAAGAACTAGTCTTATAGTATTTATAGAAAGTAGAGAGAAAATATAGCAAAGTCTACACCGTACAAGAATTAGTCTTATGGTATTTATAAAAAATAGGAAGAAAATATAGCAAAGTCTACATGGTACCATTTCAATCATGCTAATTCAGCATAAGATGCACCTAGTCCAAAATAAAAGGATCATAAATAATTTTAAACATATATGTATGTCTATTAATTCAAATCATATAATTAACTTATTTTTAATAAATAAAAATAATTAATTAATGATAATTTATAACTAAAAAAAAATTTATGTGGAGCCAAGCGAAGCGGTATATAGTGTGTACGTGGGAAACAAGAAAATCATGAAAAAAAAAGAGAACATTCAAATTGCGGCATCGTGAGACTCCTCTGCTGCAGCGCAGAGAAATCCAAACCTTGCTTGTACCAGCAACAGAAGAAGACCCATGATAACAGGAATTTCTCGGATAAAATCAACTTTGGCGAAGGAACAAAAATATGTCTCCCCAGCAGTGCAATCTGAGTCAAGTACAATAATGGAGCAATGAAGAAGAAGATATGAACCATTACTTGTAATTCTCGATGATATGTTGATGAAGCTCGCGCCATGTGAAAGTTGAATCCAAGCTTGCAGATAGGACGAGAAGCGCATAAACTACTTGATCCCAAGCATAACACTGAAGCACAGAGACCCAAATAAACCAGCAGTGGGAGCGTAAAGGACAGCTTGAAGCAGATGATCCATCCAGTTGAAAGAATGCCCAGCGAGCAGTTACACGTAGTAACTCCTGGAGATGCTTGGAGACAAACTTGTAAGTGTACAGAATGAGTAAAAGAAGTATCAAATCTTTGAATTCAACAAAATCCCAAAAGTGATATGAATCCCACACAATAACCAGTATAGTGTGGCAGCTGAAGAATTCCACTACCTCAAATGGGAACGTTGCTTTGCAAAATGGGGATATTGGATTCAAGAACAATGGCCTCCCACCTTCAATATGAATAATTCACGGGCAGAAACGGTTCACATTTGAAAGCGGACCGGAGAAATTAAACTTCAATTTAGCAGACATAAAAGTTAGAAGAGATAATAGGGTGAAAATCGGACATGGGTTGGGGAAAGTTGAGTAGCGAAGAAATGGATGGTGATATGAATAGAGCAGGGAGAGGTCAACACTTAGTTCACAATATATCCCAGTAATTGATCTTGTAGGCTTCATGCTAACTGACTTGATGACGAGCGGCACCTGCAAAAGAGAGAACTCATATGGTGACTTAAAACAGAGGAATTCAATACTGCATGGAAGAACCCTAGCTGCCGCCATGTATAGAAAGATAATGGACCATCTGTTTGACCCACAGCCTGAAAGAAAGTATTAATACCAAAAAATAAATAAATAAATATTCTATCCATCAGCATTGATTAAATATTGAGCACTTTGATCAATTTTATCATTCGAGTACCATTGGAAGTCACCAGTCAAAGCTTTATTTATTAGCCATGAAATCGGCCACCTGATCAGCCTCCTGAAAAATATGGCAGATCTTAAAATGAGGAGCATAAATCTTCCAGGCCGAAAGCTCTTGGAGGATGGGTACATGCAGGTACTTGTGAAAATGCGAAGAAACAATCCAAGATGTCACACTAACAGAGTCACCTTCCAGCACAATGTGGTTGGCATGCAAGTCCATAAAAGCAGCCCTAACCCCTAACCATGCAGCCTTTAGTTCAACAAAAGGCACGGATATTAGGGACCATCAAAATATATTATTTTTTATACTTCAGCAAATGTATTTGATCCCAAGCTACTCGATGCAAACCCCTCCGATTTAAAGAGTGACCCCAAAGAAAAGGTCTTATTACCCTCTCAATTTGATTGATAACACTAAGAGAAGTATGAACAGAAGACAAAATATACAATTGAAGGGTTGAAAGAATATATTGTATCAGAGTAATTCTTCTTTTTCCCCTTCCAAGTATCTAGATGATTATCAATTTTGTTAAACAGAAACGGAAAATCAGACTTATGTAAAGATGTGGGGGAAACAAGAATGCCAAGCTAATCACTTAGATCTACAAAATTCGAGCTTTTATACGGTGCAGAGTAGATGGACTAGAAATAATATGAGATTTTATGTACATTTTTTTTAATCTTCCTACAATTCCCAAAGAAGGACAAGTTATCAGTCGCTGCTCACACGCTACCATATATGTCCATGCAAGCCAAAGGGAGCTCACAAAGGACTCCTCTACCGCACGCCATTAATGCCAGTTGTCGAGAACAAAGGTGTGAGCTATTGATGGAAAGCCGTCCTTGAGAACAAACCATCGGACCGCTGGAGTGGTCCAGGTTAAAAAAAAAAAAAAATCCCCTCCAATTCATAGCTGACCACAAAACTTACAATTTTTTCAATTATCATGTGACTTTTCTTCTGAAGTTTGTGTCGATACATGTACCTAAACGTCATTGTCCAATGGTACGGAGCTGCCGCTCATCTGCTCCAATCATTGCAAACAACCCTAAGATTGGATGTAGATTATAGAAGAGCAAATGCCACAACTTGAGACACATAATAGTCACAATATCCTCCAAGATTCTAACGGTTGTAATACTAGGCTTTGTAACCATCAGGATTATTTATTAACTCAGCATTCAAGATGGGGTGGGGGACCATATCACCATCCGACCCAGCAACTATAGTTGGACTTCAGTTAATATCACCATGCCATTAAGATTGTAAATATGTCAGGGACCCAATCCGATCCAGGTAAATCCTATCCGATCCTTTTTTGAATGCCCATGGAAATTGAATATATTAGATATGTTCCATGTTCTGGATCATATCTATATTTTATAAACTTTGATCCATCCGATTCGACTAGATCTGTGCACTGTATGGATTTATTTTAGATCTTACCTCACCTTATCCAACTGGAATTAATCCGAAAAAGGTATTCCAATTTTTTTTTTCTTTGTTAAGAGAAAATGTACAAACTAATCTCACTACATTAAGAAATGCCAGTTGTCGAGATTACCGATTTCTTGAAGCAGATTATAAATCCGGATAAGCATTGACCATGTTAACAAATAATTTTGCGACAACCAAAACTCATCAAAGGTAAGAACATAATTTTCTTTATGAAATCTTGTTACTAAACAAATGTAAATCTGGTTCATTAAAAAAATAAAATCAAATCTGAACTCAAACTAGATTCATCTAGAGCTGATCTGGACCCAAACACTTTGGACAAGTCCGTGTCATACATAACCCTGACTCGATTCGAACAATCCATTGGTCTAAAATATTTTCCATTGATCTGATTCAGACCTTATATAGACCAGGATTAGGTTTGGTTCCAAATCAAGACCCATACATGAAAACTGGATCAGGACAGAGTCAAACATGTTCTTATTTAACCTGACCTCATTGCAATCCTAGTTCGCAGGTGGGACCAAAGTCGTTGCATGTTTCTGCTTTATTTTTTTTACAAAAATACTTCCGTAACTTGACAATTTAAGTCCACAGGTCATTCTAGTCACACAGCTGATTTATTGTATTCTGGTTGCTTTCTTGAAGTGCTACTCTAATGCGTGCCACGTAGCGAACGAGAGTGCGTGGAGTAAGACTACTGAGTGGCTCTCTCTCAACATTTTTGAGCTATGATGATTTTTTTAAAAAAATATATATATCTTTCAAACATTGAAATGAGTTGGACCTCAACATTTGAACGGATAGGTGGTGCATCTTTATAGCTGTTCCACCATATCTCCATATGATCGCTCTTATTGAAGGTTTATATGGGCATGCAAAATTCCCAATATCCATCACCCATATGTAGGGGCTAGTCTTCGGTGCACAGCTCTGTACGGTTTAACCATTGCACGATGGCTTCAGTAGACATGTGGTTAGGAAAATATGAATCGCAGAGCTATGCATAAGCAACATGTGATGGAGGCAAGGGAAGTGGGCAAGAAGGGGGGGGGAGGAAAAGAAAAAAAAGGAATACATAGGGGCTCCCGGCTCCCCCAACACCGTCCAGCAGTCGCGGCACCACGGTTTCACCTTTACTCCAATGCTGGCATTGTGCACGATATTAGCAAGATAGATTTGTAAAAGGAATATGCTATTCTTCCGATTAGTATTTACTCGTCACTTTCCATGATACCACTGTTACCATACGGTGGCTCATGGACTCTCCAAAGTCGATGACGGAGAAGGTGGAGAGGAGGCCATTCAATTAATTGCTGCTTTCTTCCTCTTCCCCGTAACATGAGAACGAGAGAGAAATAATTAAAAAAATTACCAGTAGCATCTTGGTATCTGCAGCTCGTATGACAACAACGAGTAACATGTAGCCTTAGACGATGTGGGAGCTTGGACCTACGACAACGGATGTAGAGAAGAGCAATTGCTCTCCATAGGCTCCCTGGTGCCGCTTTGGGGTCCTTCATTTTCCAATCACAATGGGGGACTACCGTGCGTGGCCACGCATCCTAGATTCGTTCATGCGCCCCCAAGGAACAAAAGAGCATTTAGGTCCAATAATAAGCAATCCAATTGGGTGCACCACATCATAATTGAGTGAACAACATGGTTTCACCCTGTCTACCAGCCTCACATGATTTGCAACATGTGTTAGCCGAATACGTTCAATTGCCCTTTTAAAGATCATTGCATCATGTCTCATATTTGTTTTTCAAGTCCATGGAAATTAATCATGTTTGGCTAAAAGGCGAGCTATGATTCTTTTACTACCATCACGTGCATTACTTCATCATTAATCTTTCGTTCAGTACCATGCATTGATTGAAGGAATGATAGATAGGAGAGGCAGGATGGATGGACGGATCTTTAAGTCACCTTTTCATATTTTTGATAAAATATGAAAAGATGGATGAGGATGATTTCTTTCTCTATTTAATATAGGATGAATGAAAGGAAGGATGATACTTGCATAACATTTTTACTAAACTATTATTTGATAAAAAAATATTATAATATTTAATTTATAATATTTATTTGTACTAAACAAGTAGAGTAATATATAAATTATAGTTTTTATAATTTATAATATATAAATAATTACAAATATTTTAATTTAATTTAATAAATAATTTTATTAATCAATTTTATATGAATAAACTTGTTTGTATATTAATTATATAAATAACTAATTAATTTATAATATAATTTAAATTGTTAATTAGTTTTAAAGAAATAAATAGTTAACTAAAAATAATTAATACAGATAAAAATAAAAGATAATTCTAATTATTTTTTATAATTATATTTAAAATTAAATAATTAATAATAAAAATTAATAACATAGGATAAATAGTATATATAAAATAAAAAATATATAAATAAAATAAATATAAAATAAAAAAGTGTTTAGATTTTATCAAATGGTTAACAAGAAGTAATTTGGTCAACATAAAAATCTAACCTTTACAAACTCCATCCATCATTCTTTTTATTCTTTTAAATTAGAAGAATATAAATTATTGGGCCCGATGGATAGGCAATCCTTCCTTCTCATTCATCATTCCTAAGATTTTTGAACTAAAAGATAGATTGGACTATATATCCATCCTTCTAATCTTATCCATCCATCCTCTCATATGCTATATTTGTTACAAAGGATGGATGGAAGAAAAAGGATGGATGAGGGAGAAAATAAATGGAGGATCCATCTATCATTTCATATATTTAATAAAATATGGAAGGATAAAAAAAAATGACTCCCTCTATTTAATATAGGAGGAATGAAAGGAAGGATGGATAATATTTATATAATATTTTTATTAAACTACTCTTTGAAAAAAAATTATCATTATCAATTTATTACACTAATTTATACTAAATAAGCAAATAATATATAAATTTATAATCATTATAATCTATAATTGTATAAAAATTATATAAATATTTAATTTTAATTTAGTTTAATTTAATAAATAATTTTATAATTAAATTATTAATAAATTAATTATATAAATAAATAACTAATTTATAATTTAATTTAATAATTAATTTTATTAATAATATAAATAACTACTTAATTTATAATTTAATTAAATAATTAATTAATACCATACAAATAATTAATTAAAAATAATAAATAAAAATAGAGAAATTGAAGATAATTTTAATTATTTAATTATAATTATCAAAATTATTAACTAAAATTAAAATAATTAATAATAAAATTTAATAGTACATGATTAATAGTATATATAAAAATAATATAAATAAAAAAAAATAAATATTATAATTTTATCAAAAAATTAATAAGAAATAATTTTGTCAATACAAAAATATATCCATCAATACTCCATCCATCCTTTCTTGCATCCTTCTAAATTGGAAGGATGCAAATTGGTGGGCCAGACTGTAATTTTTTGAGCCAAACAGTAGATGGAAGCCATCCATCCTTCCAATCTCATCCATCCTTTCTTCTATGACTCCAACCAAATATGGAAATAATCCCAACCAAATACAAATATGGATCCATTTGAGAAATTCTCGAGAGATTAATGATGAGAAGAAGAGAATGAGGAAGGAGCAAGAGAGGGAGAGGATAGGGTGTCACAGGGCTTATCTCGATAGACTAACAAAAAAAAATCTCTTCCTATCTAAATCATATTTCAACCCTTGCCATATCTCTCCTTTCTTCCACCGTCTCCCTTCCTCCCTTAGGTGAACTCTCTCTTAGCCTATCCAATTGGGTTTGACAAGATTTGGTAAACAGGTTTACTTGAACACAACTATTATGATGCTGAATAGCCCTAAGTGAGCACAATAGCTAGTAACATTATGATGTTAGGGAAACAACAAACTGCCTTTGACCATCAGTAGGCAGGAAAGTCCTCCATCCAAATCAATTTGACAATGTTGTTACCTTCTTGCATGGTGTTGTAGGCGCTTTCCAGGAATCATGATGTATATGCACATAATCTTCGACTATGTTCGAAGAGTAATATAATTAATTTTGTAGAACCTAAATCCCATGACCATCTTGTTGGAGATTGCTTTTATATTAAAGAAAGCAAGATACAATTGAAGCACCGCATGAGTTATCCTCAAAACTTGATAAAAAGGCTTTGCCTTGCCTTGGATATGATATCTTACAATCCTAAGTATTGAATCCACCGAATCAACTGCTTGTCCCCTGACATTGATGTTCCATATTTGCCTAACAGTTTCAGACATGCAATATGAAAGCCCAAGCAACTTAATGGATTTAAATCCAAGACCTCGTTTAAACGAAGTCAGGTATTAACTAACTGAGCTGTTGAGTATGTCATTAGAAGTTTATGATTGGGGCTACAGGACGCCGAGACCAATTTTAGTTTAAACGATCTGCTTCAAGTTTCTGTATGAGTGCCTATTTAGTTTAAATAATCTGCTTGAAGTTTCTGTATGAGCGCCTATTGTAATAATTCAATTTAAATTAAAAAAAAAAAGAAAGAGAGAGAAGACTCCATGAAGGAGTCTTTTTCCCGAATGACTCTCGATTGGAATTAAAAATTCTTGACCGAAGAGGAGTGAAACTACTTCCCTTCGGCTCTATTTAAAGGGGAGGTGTCTTCCCTCTTTTTCCCATCGAGATCCAAGATTAAAATCGGTGAGGATCGCCGGAGTTTCTTTCTAGAACCTTTTACCATATCCCCTCCTTCTTTCCATTTTTTTCTTCCTTTCCATCATGTCAGTAACCGCTGTCGACTATCGGATTCACTGAATTTTTTGAGATTTTTCTTTCCCTATTTTTTCTTTGTTTGGTTTCATATTTTTTTCAGAATTTTCCGACACCAGCGGTCATCATTCACCACCGAATTAGGATGGAAGGGCTGCAGTGTAGCAACCATGGCTGCCATCGGCCATAGTTGCGCCAACCATGGCCCTTGATTCGAGAAGCAAAGGGGACCATGCAGTCCCTGTTTTGGCTAAGACTCAAAGAAAGAAAGAGGAAGAAGAAAGAAAAAAAAAGAAAAAAGATTAAAAAAAAAGAAAAATAAAAGAAAAAAAGAGAAAGAGTTTCTCTCTTCTCTCTCTCTCCATGCTCTGAGACTGAATCCCATTTGCTCTCTCTAGAAGCCTGACTTTCTCTCTCTACTTTCTCTTTCTATTTTCTCTCTCTAGAGATTTTATAGATCACGAAGGATCTAGGTGTCTAGAAAAACTTGAATTGACTAGCTAGTCTTGAGAGGGATCTTGAACTGTAGTGTTAGGTCCATTTATGCATAATATTATCATAAATAATTTTTATGTTGACCCTAATCATGTAGAGATGCGATTGTCTGCATAAGGTATCGAGCGGAATACCTTGCTTCCAAATTCATAAATCAAGAAGTTCATCGATTACTATATTTGAATCAATCATCAGTGCAGGTAAGGGTTCTTCAATATGATCATCCACATGTTTATGAAAATTAATTTATGATTGATGTATATTCTATATTTATCGACATAGATATTATATATTTTTAAATTATTGTTGCTTAATTTATGATTAATTAATGCTTAATAATTGCTAAGTAAAAAAATATGATTTAATATATTTAATGGGGTTGGTGGCATTTTGGTTAGCTAGTCATGCAAGAAACATAGTGTATATGCTGAGTCAGTCTTGGACTAGGATGTGGCTTAGCCTAATACGGGCTGGAGCATAACTATAACTAATCTAATATCAAAGATCAGATTATGATTTTAATAATACGGATCGAGCACGGACGGTGTTTGAACTATTTGACTATACAAGAAATGTGGTATGTATGCCTGATCAACCTCGAGTTGGGATGCGGTATGTGTTTGGCTTGCCACGGACTAGAGCATGATTGTAATTAATCCAATGCCAGAAAGATAAACTTAAAGTATGGAAAAAAGAAGCATGTGGACTAGTCGACCATGTGTGAAACGTGGCGTATGTTTTGGCCTACCACAAGCTGGAGTATAATTATGACTGAGTTCAGTGCTGAAGAAATCAAATCAAGATGATGAACTATATTTAATTGATGGATATCTGGACTAACCGACACATATGAAACATGGTATTATTATGTTAGCCACGAGTTGAGATATGGTTGCCGACCATGGATAAAAATATGATGGCCTACCATGGGCTGAAGTGTGAGTGGATCGAGTCCAGTATTGGAAAGATAATATTGTTTGGATCAGAATTATGTTAATCAGTAAATGTTAAATAATTCTATTGAATTAATATTAATTAGAATTATTGATTGATGATATGTGATGTGTTTAATAGAATTATATATGATGATATTATTTAATTATCATATTGATGCTGTATGAATCTGATTATTTTTTTATTAGTTATATATATTTGTTAAAACATATTTCATACTCATGCTGGTGTGAGTGTGAAAAATTCTTACTAGGTTGTAAAACTCACAATCATTCTTTCTCCTCTTTTCAAGATTTGTAGGATACTTAGTTTTGGTCAGGTTAGGTGTGGAGTTCGAGTGGTGGAATCCTTAATTAATTAGTTAGTTATTTTCTGATACTAAACAAATATTTCAATTTTATGAACAAAGATGAATTTATTTGATTAATAAATATAATTAAAATTTTATAATTTTTTTGGTGTTCTTGTGAATTTATTATTTAGGCTTTGTATATTCTTTAAAACTTACTTTAGAGAGTATGCAACCATCACGTACCCAATTTGGATGCTGGGTTCGGGATGTAACATCTATCTTATAACAAAAATGCTTTACTAGATTGCATATATAACTCTTGTATTCGCATTTTCTCACTATGAATTGGTTTTGAGAATTATTCCAATGACGGAGTAAAGTGAACGGTGCGAAATAATTGAGCAACTTTATTGAGTGATTTTGTTTAGTCGTTGACTAACTATAGCCCCACTCATCTTAAAATTTTCTATGGCATCCTTATGTGAAAACAATGCCATCTACCCACATATACCATATAAACTATTGGGGGTAAACCCCGCTCCTGCCGAAGTCTAGTTTGGTGCTCAACCTGATGCGGTCGGTAGCCACGAAAGAGCTTCAGCGGACGGCTCTTGGCCGAACTCCTACAACCGACCGAACTGCTGAGCAGTCGAGCTCCTTCGGACTTGTTAGATATATGTGCCCTAGAAGTCAGAATTGGCTGATACTTGTAATACACTTCTAGAGGCAAAATTATAATTTTAATTAAAATAAATAAAATGGATTATTTTCTATCACATATGTGTATTTAGTGTTTGTGATACATCCTTTGAGTTAATGGTAATGATAATTCATATTTTCAAGAGTTGAAAATTTAAGACATGAATAATCATTATTAACTCATAAAATGCTTTCGACCATAGGATCGTCACGAGGATGGTGATTGATCCAAAAGGTTGGTGTACAATCGCTTCTCTTTAGTAGATGAGTCTTGAGTCTACGGTGTGGAGACACTGGAGCGAGAGTACAGGTACTCGTTAGAGAATGAGGGCACTGAGCGTGACCACCTCGAGTAGTCATTAGGAAGTCTACCTTCTCATCAATGACTGACTCGATGCTACAGTGGTGTGTCTGATTCTTCGATCTGAGATGCGTCGATAGTTTATCTTGAGGGTATTATAGTTTGACTACACCATTACTCGGTCTCCTAGCCATATGGAATCCTGAGGTGTATGTTGGCTATAGCATGTTCATTGTAGGAACTGGATAGCATCAAGATGGAATCTATCTACCTCGATGGTAGAGGAGTAGCCCTATGATGATCATGAGAATCAAGTCCAGAAGTCCATGGCCATGGACAGAGTGAAATAATAGAAAGAGTTTCTATTTAGATTTTCACATTGGACTTGAATCGAATGATTACATCATATGATAGAGACTAGGGTTTGACGAGTTCACCTTAACCCTAATCTGATCGGGGCTCAAGATAGAAGAACTTAATCACATAGGTAGCTGCACCAAGAGGTTCGCATTCAGCTCTGATGGGTTGCCACCATATACTGCTAGGTGTCATTGGTGGATTTTGGGAGCAATTAGAATGATTTAGATGATCGATCATTCTAGCTGTTCGAATCAGAAGAATTCTGATCCATCGAAAGAAGTTTCGATGATGTCGATGATAGAGATCATGACATATCCCATTACCATATAGAACTAAACCTAACTGGATCATACAAACAAGAATTTGAATCTAGTGATCATCAATTGAACTGATCCAGTTTCAATTGATCTGAATGAGATTCAATTAGGTTCAAGAAAATCATGCTAGCACTCGATTGAACCTAACATTCTTCTTTTACTATCATAAATAGTTGTTCTGACTGAGCCAAAGAAGTTTGTGCTCGATCAAAGGCCTTCACTTTGTCTGACTAGAGCTTGTCTAAGTCAGAAAAGATTGTCTTATTTTGTAAGACATTATCTACCATTTTTGATCACCTATCATTTCTCGTCCTTTGACTTTGGTCAAAAGTTAACCTTTAACTGGTCAAACATTGACTATTGATACTTTGACTTTTGTCCACATGTCATGCACCTATTGAAGAGCTGGTGGAGGCCTGTCCCTCTGTTAGAACCTGGCAAGGAGGAGGGCGCATGCCACCCTTGGCGTGTGCCCAAGCTGGAGGCGCCTAGGAGTCCCTATTGGATAGGGACTCCATCTTCTTTTTGGATTTCGATTAGAGTTCTCCTAAGAATCAAGTTTGACTGGTCTTAGGCGCCATCTAAGGAGGAATCCAAGAAACTCTATTCTCACTAATCAGATTTAGATCTGATTTCACAAAGGGTTGTGATTGGTTGGGAAGAAGAGGAGTTGGATCATAGATAGTCTATAAATAAGACCCTGCGCCCAACTCAAATAATGATTGGAAAGAAATTCAATTCCCACACCCCAAGGCCTCCTCTCCCCTCTTCCTCCATGTCAAACCCACCTTTTCCTCTCCTCTCCATGTCCAAAGTGGTTTAGATCTTGGTTGGTGCAATTCAGATGAAAGAAAGATGATTGAAAGCTAGAAGGCTGCGCTGCTGTAAAGGACAACTGCTGATCTTCGAAAGAAGTTTTGAAGATCCTCCAGATCAGATCCAGATCTGATTTTTAGAAATATGATAGAAAAAAAGAGGATCTCTAGATCCAATTCGAGTGGATATCGGTAGAGGCCAGGCATTTGTGTGGCTAGATTCAGAACCTTCCACTGCTTACAGGATCATCAACGGATAATAGGATTACCCATTTTAAGGTAAATTTAATTTAATTTAATTTATCTAAATTTATTTTAATTATTAAAATAATAAAAATTAGATATAAAATATTTTAAATCTGATCTGGATCAAAGAAAAAAAATTTTGAAATATATCTCTTGATCCGATCAGATCTGAATGAATCTGGTCTGAAAAATCAGAATTTTCTTTCAACTGATATCAGAGCCAAGGCTCTAAAAATATTTAAATTTAATTTTAAATTTATTCTAATAAAAAAATAAGTGATTTCAGATATCACATGAGATGTGATTAGATCTGAAATCAGAAAAAATTAAAATTAAATGATTTGGATCTAAGATTAGAAAATATGCATGACTAGTTCTAAAATAGAATAGTTCTATAGAATAGTCTTGTATGTTTTCAATTTAATTTGATTAAATCATATTTTAGATCTATTTATTTACTATTTTTTGATATTATAATTATTATAATAATATCTAAAAAATAACAAATAAAAATTATTTAATTTTAAACATCATATGAGATATGATTGATGCATGTCTAGACTAGTTGTAGAATAGTTCTACATAGTTGTCTAGATTAGAAGTTTATTTTGATAAGATCAATTTAAATCTAATTTTTTAGATTATTATGAGATAATTTAGATCTGAAAATATGCATGATTCGATACATGAGATGTATGCAAAATATGCCATGATTAGATCTAATTTGTATATGAGATATATGATATAGATCTAAAACTATTTTGTAGTATTGCATGTTCCTGATTAAGGCGTTCCTCTTGGCCGTCCGATCATAAGAACGAAGAAGGGTTTAAAGGCCCTCTCCTCCCATCCGATGGGGTGTTCTTATGACGTGTAGGGGTGCTGCACGTTCGTCCTTAATCAGAAATCCAAAACTTACTTTCTGCAAAATCCTAGATCCTGAAATCCTAGGATTTATTGTGCATATTTTATTTATGAACCCTACTTAATTAAGAATTAAGATTATAAAATATTAATTAGGTCTAAAATTAAGAATTTTAGATCTAAGATATATTCATAATACTGGGTTTGGGCTTGGGTAGCTCAATTAGGTCTAAGCGGTTGATCAAACCGAATCAAGAGTTGGTTAGATGGGATCAACAATGCTTAAATTGACCAGCCTAATAGGATTAAGTCTGGGTCAAGATCGAGTCACGATCAAGCAAGACCTAATTAGGCTCAGAGGTTAGAGTCTGGATTGTAGGCTAACCCAATTGGTTCTGACTCAATAATTTGGTGTCTAAGGTAAGTTTGGCATATACGACCGACTGATTTTTAATTGGAAGCTACTCGACCTGAATGCATTCTTGTATGAGTTAATGGCATATTCCTTCCACCGATCTCACTTACCTGGCCATATCTGTTGACACAGTTCTGATCTGAGGTGGTCAATAATCCGAGCTAACCCATGCCACTAGGTTAGTCATAATTGTTATGACTATGACAAGTCTAGTTTAATGAGACCTGAATCAATTCTCCCTAAGAAAAGATTAAGTCTGAGGTCTTCCACCATTGTAGATGTGCGGGCCCTTCCTGAGGTTGATTGTTCTCGGCTGGATACAGTGGCTCAGTTGCACCGAAAAGATGCAACCATGTCTATTAGGCATTGGATGCTATGGGCTGGAGGATGAGTTGGGCTCAATATTTCGGATACGGTGAGAGACTCAATTAGGAAATCCAGTCTGTGCAAATGGTGGGTCTGACTTAACTAAGGAGTGGATCAATATTCTGGATACGGTGAGATTCATGAATTAGAGACCAAGTTTGGGTGCACCATGATTAGAGAATCATTGAACAAGAGTTGTTCACTCATTGGCTAACCCATCACCAATAACTGTTAGGTGAGGTGATGAGTCAGTTGGTGAGACCGCACCACCCACTAGAAATCATTAATCATGGAGATTTTTCGCATCTCTACAGAGGAGAGATAGGGATCCGAGAAAATAATGAAAGCTAATTTATTTAAAAATAAAATTTTTAAATAAATTGATTAAGTCATAATTACAGTATCTAACTAGAATCTTTGACTCTCTATAGAAAAATATCTGCGTCCAATCAATTGGCACGTATCCTGGACACACATAGACTGACCGAATCCAATTATAAAAATTGGCTCAGAAATTATAAAATGGCTCAGAAATTATAAAATCATTTTAGATTCTAAAAAGTTAATCCATGTATTGGATCAGGATCCTCCTACCTTACCAGCCATCCATCCACTGAATAGAGAGCGTCTCTGAAAAAATGGATAGACGAAGATAATAAAGCCAGATATTACATGTTGGGCTCGATGTCTGATGAGCTCCAACGCCAACATGAAGATATCGAGACTGCTCGCCAAATGTTGGCTCACCTATAGGAGATGTTTGGTGAACAGAGTCGCGCAGCCAAGTATCAAGTCACAAAATGACTTTTTAAGGCTAAGATGTATGATGGGCAGTCAGTCCAAGATCACTGTCTGATGATGATCAAGGACATGGAAGAGCTTGAGAAGCTCGGTGTGAAGTTAGACTTGGATCTGTAGAACGATATTATTCTGCAATCCTTGACTGATGCATATGGGCAATTCATCATGAATTACCACATGCATAAACTTCAAAATTCCTTTGGCCGAATTAATGAATATGCTGGTCACCGCTGAGCTTTCTATGAAAGGTTCTAAAGGCTCAGTTCTTGCTATGGAATGGACTTCTTCTAAAAGAAAGTCTTATGGAAAGAAAAAAAAGTCTGTGAAAAAGCAGAAGGTGGAAGGAGCAAAGAAGAAGAAGGCAGAGCTGAAGAAAAAGCCACTGCCAAAGGAAAGTGTTTCCATTGCAACAGCGACGGCCATTGGAAGCAAAACTGCCCTACTTACCTGGCCACCCTGAAGAACAAGAAGGAAGGTCCTTCTGGAGGTATGCTCGTTATTGAGTCTAACCTTACGATTTTCTTCTGCATCCAGTTGGGTGCTTGACTCTAGTTCTAGTGCTCATCTGTGCACTTCCATGCAGGATCTTGAGGATAGCAGGAGGCTGAGGGATGGAGACATGATCCTACGCATCGGTAATGGAGCAAGAGTTGCTGCAGTAGCCGTGGAAACATACCCTCTTCGATTACCATCTGATTTAGACTTAGTTTTGAAAGACTGTTATTATGTGCCTGCAGCTAGCAGAAATTTGATTTCTATTTCATGCTTAGCACTAGAAGGCTATGTGATTACCTTCTTTAAGGACCATTGTAACATTCTTTATGAAAGAAATAAAATTGCAAATGGTTTTCTTATTAACGATCTTTATCAGCTACATATTGATGTATCTGTTCTAACTATCGAGCAAAACGTGAATGCCAAATGACCTAGGGATAGTCCAAACGATAGATATCTATGGCACCTAAGATTAGGTCATATAGCAGAAGATAGGATCAACAAATTGGAGAAAAATGGGCTATTGAGTCCATTGACTTTTGAGTCATATCCAACTTATGAATCTTGTCTTCAAGGCAAAATGACTAAACTCTTCTTTTGTAGGACATGGGGAAAGGGCCACAGATCTCCTTGCCCTAGTACATACTGATGTGTGCGGCCCATTTGATGTGCCGGCTAGAGGATAATTTTGTCTACTTCATTACCTTTATCGATGATCTGTCTAGGTATGGGTATGTGTATCTTATGAGACACAAGTCTGAAGCTTTTGAAAAGTTCAAAGAATTCAGACATGAAGTAGAAAAACAAACTGAAAAATCCATTAAGGTTCTTCGATCAGATCGAGGAGGTGAATACCTTAGCCGAAAATTTCTAGACTATCTCAAGGAAAATGGCATAGTCTCTCAATGGACTCCACCAGGAATACCTCAACTCAATGGGATTTCAGAACGGAGAAATCGGACTCTATTGGATATGGTTCCGATCCATGATGAGCTTCACAGACCTTCCTGATTTTCTTTGGGGACATTCATTGTTAACTTCAATTTATCTACTGAATAGGGTTTTCTCTAAAACCGTTCCTACCACACCGTATGAGATATGGCACGGTAAGAAACCAAGTCTGAGTCATCTCAGAATTTGGGGTTGTCCGGCTCATGTCAAAAGACAACAAGCGGACAAGTTAGAGTTTAGGTCCTTTCAGAGCTCGATTCATAGGATATCCTAAAGAGTCATTAGGATACTATTTCTACATTCCAGAAGACCACAATGTGATTGTGAGTCGACATGCCATCTTTCTTGAAAAATAGTTTATTCAAGATAGCGGCATTGGAAAGCAGATTAAGCTTGATGAGAAAGTCTCATAAGTACAACGAGCTAAGGACCAATTGGAACCAAATCAGGTTGAGCCAATAAGAACACTACCTCCTCCACCTCGTAGATCGAAAAGAGTTTTCCATCCTCCTGAAAGATACTTAGGTATTATTTCAGAGAAAGTAGAGAAAATGTTCCTCGTAGGTAATGGTGCTCATGGTGATGATCCCAAAACCTACAACGAGGCGATATCAGATATCGACTCCGAGAAATGGCTAGAGGCAATGCAGTCAGAAATTGACTCGATGCACTCAAACCAAGTCTGGACCTTGGTAGATCCACCAGAAGGTATAGTACCTATTGGGTGTAAATGGATCTTCAAGAGAAAGATTGGTGCAGATGGAAATGTGGAGACATTCAAGGCTAGACTAGTGGCAAAAGGTTATAGTCAACGCGAAGGCATTGACTATCAGGATACCTTTTTCCCCAGTGGCTATGCTAAAATCCATCCGCACATTGCTTGCCGTTGCAGCCTATTTCGATTATGAAATATGGCAAATGGACGTGAAAAACGGCATTCTTAAATGGATATCTTGAGGAAGATATCTATATGGAACAGCCGCTAGGTTTCACATCCAGTGATACTGATCACAAGGTTTGCAAGCTGCAAAGGTCCATATATGGACTTAAGCAAGCATCTCGGAGCTGGAACACTCGTTTCAATGATGTGATCAAAAATTTGGTTTTTTCATCAAAAATGAAGAGGAACCATGTGTCTTCAAAAAGGTCAGTGGGAGCGCTGTTGTCTTCCTCGTATTGTACGTGGATGACATCCTCCTTATTGGGAATGATATTCCCATGTTGACAACAGTCAATTATGTGGTTGTCCAAGGAATTCTCCATGAAAGACCTAGGTGAAGCATCCTTTATTCTAGGAATTAAGGTCTATATAGGGATAGACCGAATAGGATGCTAGGACTTTCACAGAAGATGTACATAGAGAAAGTACTAAAGAGGTTTAGTATGGAAAACTCTAAGAGGGGATTAATACCCTTCAGACATGGTATTCATCTTTCCAAGAAGATGTGCCCTAGCACACCTGAGGAAATAGAACGCATGAGCAAGATCCCTTATGCTTCTGCAATAGGGAGCCTCATGTATGCCATGCTATGTACACGACCTGATATAGCCCATGCTGTGAGTGTCACAAGCAGATATCAGTCAAATCCAGGTGAAGAACACTGGACTTCTGTGAAATGTATCCTTAAGTACTTGAGAAGAACTAAGGATATGATGTTGGTCTTTGGTAATGGAGAACTCCAAGTCCAGGGATACACAGACTCGGATTTCATGTCCGATATAGATGATCGAAAGTCGACATCTGGGAGTCTGTTTGTGTGCAATGGTGGTGCTGTCAGCTGGAAGAGTTTCAAGCAAACCAGTGATAGCAGATTCCACCATGGAAGCAGAATATATCGCTGCATCAGAGGCTGCGAAGGAAGCATTCTGGTACAAGAAGTTTGCTGCAGAAATTGGAGTAATGCCATCAGATGCCATTCCTCTATACTGCGACAACAATGGCGCCATAGCCCTTGCTAAGGAGCCAAGCCAAGGTCTCATCACAGAAATCCAAGCACATTGAGCGGCGATACCACCTCATCCGCGATTACCTCGAGAAGGTTACGTCGAGGTCAAGAGAGTCAACTCCACAGATAATGTGGCAGACCCACTTACAAAGCCGTTGGGCCAGCAGAAGATCGAAGCCCACCTTGAGAAGATGGGACTTAGACTTGTAGCCAATTGGCTTTAGGACAAGTGGGAGATTGTTAGATATATGTGCCCTAGAAGCCAGAATTGGCTGACACTTGTAATACACTTCTAGGGGCAAAATTATAATTTTGACTAAAATCAATAAAATGGGATTATTTTCTATCACATATGTGTATTTAGTGTCTGTGATACATCCTTTGAGTTAATGGTAATGATAATTCATATTTTCAAGAGTTGAAAATTTAAGACATGAATAATCATTATTAACTCATAAAATGCTTCCGACCATAGGATCATCACGAGGATGGTGATTGATCCGGAAAGGTTGGTGTACAATCGCTTCTCTTTAGTAGATGAGTCTTGAGTCTACGGTGTGGAGACACCGGAGCGAGAGTACAGGTACTCGTTAGAGAACGAGGGCACTGAGCGTGACCACCTCGAGTAGTCATTAGGAAGTCTACCTTCTCGTCAATGACTGACTCGATGCTGCAGTGGTGTGTCTGGTTCTTTGACCTGAGATGCATCGGCAGTTCACCTTGAGGGTGTTATAGTTTGACTACACCATTACTCGGTCTCCTAGCCATATGGAATCCTGAGGTGTATGTTGGCTATAGCATGTTCATTGTAGGAACTGGAACTGGATGCATCAAGATGGAATCTATCTACCTCGGTGGTAGAGGAGCAGCCCTATGATGATCATGAGAATCAAGTCCAGAAGTCCATGGCCATGGCAGAGTGAAATAATAGAAAGAGTTTCTATTTAGATTTTCACATTGGACTTGAATCGAATGATTACATCATATGATAGAGACTAGGGTTTGACGAGTTCACCTTAACCCTAATCTGATCGGGGCTCAAGATAGAAGAACTTAATCACACAGGTAGCTGCACCAAGAGGTTCGCATTCAGCTCTGATGGGTTGCCACCATATACTGCTAGGTGTCACTGGTGGATTTTGGGAGCAATTAGAATGATTTAGATGATCGATCATTCTAGCTGTTCGAATCAGAAGAGTTCTGATCCATCGAAAGGAAGTTTCGATGATGTCGATGATAGAGATCATGACATATCCCATTACCATACAGAACTGAACCTAACTGGATCACACAAATAAGGGTTTGAATCTGATGATCATCAATTGAACTGATCCAGTTCAATTGATCTGAATGAGATTCAATTAGGTTCAAGAAAATCGTGCTAGCACTCGATTGAACCTAACGTTCTTCTTTTACTATCATAAATAAGTTATCCTGACTGAGCCAAAGGAGTTTGTGCTCGATCAAAAGCCTTCACTTTGTCTGACTGAAGCTTGTCCAAGTCAGAAAAGGTTATCTTATTTTGTAAGATATTACCTGCCATTTTTGGTCACCTACCATTTCTCGTTCTTTGACTTTGGTCAAAAGTTGATCTTTGATTGGTTAAACGTTGACCTTGACACTTTGACTTTTGTCCACGTATCATGCACCTATTGGAGAGCTGGTGGGGGCCTATCCCCCTACCAAAACCTGACAAGGAGGAGGGCGCACACCACCCTTGGCGTGTGCCCAAGCTGGAGGCGCCTAGGAGTCCCTATTGGATAGGGACTCCATCTCCTTTTCGGATTTCGATTAGAGTTCTCCTAAGAACCAAGTTTGACTGGTCTTAGGCGCCATCTAAGGAGGAATCCAAGGAACTCTATTTTCATCAATCAAATTTAGATCTAATTTCATAAAGGATTGTGATTGGTTGGGAAGAAGAGGAGTTGGATCACAGATAGTCTATAAATAAGATCCTGCCCCCAACTCAAATAATGATTGGAAAGAAATTCAATTTCCATGCCCCAAGGCCTCCTCTCCCCTCTTTCTCCATGCCAAACCCACCTTCTTCCTCTCCTCTCCACGTCCAAAGTGGTTTGGATCTTAGTTGGTGCAATCCAGATGAGAGAAAGACGACTGAAAGCTAGAAGGCTGTGCTGTTGCAAAGGACAACTACTGATCTTCGAAAGAAGTTTTGAAGATCCTTCAGATCAGATCCAGATCTAATTTTTGGAGACGTGATAGAGAAGAAGAGGATCTCCAGATCTAGCCTGAGTAGATATCGGTAAAGATCAGGCATTTGCGTGGCTAGATCCAAAACCTTCTGCTGCTTATAGGATCATCAACGGATAATAGAATTATCTATTTTAAGATAAATTTAATTTAATTTAATTTATTTAAATTTATTTTAATTACTAAAATAATAAGAATCAGATCTGAAATATTTCAGATCTGATCTGGATCAAAGAGAAAAATTTTTGAAATATATCTCTTGATCCGATTAAATCTGAACGAACATGGTCTGAAAAATTAGGATTTTCCTTCAGAACTCTCAGCGGTCGGGCTTTAGCCGAACTTTCTCCAAGCTTCTCCTTCGGTTGGACTTCTTCAGCAGACTCCTCCCGGACATCTCCTTCGATCGAACTCTTACAACCGATCAAATTGGATAGCGGTCGAGCTCCTACCGAACTCTCCAGTGATCGAGCCTTAGTCACACACCTCCAGCCAGACGTCTACGAGAGCCGAACTCCTTCCGAGTTTCCTCTTCAAGAGTCCAAACTCCTCCGAAATGGGTACACGTCAAAGCCCTTCAATCCTTCATTCGATTTCGAGCGGCTCAGTATCAAGACAACTGCAGCCATCACCATCAGTCCGTCGTAAGCGATAGCGATCCGCTACCAGATGGCGATGGCTGTCACCATCAATCCGTTGCAGGCAGTGTTGCAGATGGCGCCTTTTCTTAGGACTGACTCTATCGGATCTCGAGCGGCCCGTCAGTATGTGGCTACAGCTATCACCATCAAGCTCTACCTATAAAAAAGATCCTCCAGATATGCTAACTCTAAGCTCTAGGTTCTCCTCTTCTTCTCTAAGTTCTGTGGAACTCATTTTCGAACACTCCATTTCTGTTGGTTAGAGCTAACTTGATCGTCGGAGGATTCTGCCGGAGCCACCCCCAGTGGCTACGGACGGAACTTTATTTTGCAGGTTTCCAGTGGTGACCTCGTCCACCTTCGCTCCAGCTAATTCTGACGATGACCAGATTCTGTGGCAACATAAACTATATTTGACATACAGCTTTTGGGATAGCTTTAGTTTATTTAAATTATTTAGTATTTGATAAGGATAGCTTATGATCCATAAGTTAGTTTTTATTGAAAGCTTTCAAATCCAAGGATTTAAAATCAAAAGCTAGCAGTATACTTTTTATTTTCAAATTTAGCTTTTACTTTTTTCTAAAATTAATCACTTACTTAACATTTAAGCTTCCTCCTCTCTCCTCTATTCTTTAAATTCTATCTACAAAAATATAATATATTATAATATATTATCATAATATTATAATATAATATAATATTATTATATATAATAATTATTATATTATAATTTAATATTATTATATAAAGTATAATATAATATAATCATCATAATATTTTATAATATATATATTATAAATATAAATATATATTAGTATATAATATAGTATATATAATATATATTATAATATAAATACATATTAGAATATAATATATTATATATAATATAATATATATATATATATTTGTATTATAAATATAATATTATGACATAATATTATATTATACAATACTATTATGATTATAATATATTATAATAATATAATATTATGTAATATAATATAATATAATATAATATAATTATAATATATTATAAATATAAATATATATTAGAATATAATATATTATATATAATATATATTTATGATATATATTTATGTTTTGTGCATGAGGTGTGTATGGAGTGTGATTTTTTTTTTTGTACAGGAGGGGGGCGTATCCGAAAAGAAACAAATAACTAGTTAAGAACGAATAAAAGAAACTCCTGTCATGTCAACAAGAATCGTCATATGAATAAGAGAAGAGAGCAGAGACACGGAATGAAACACTGCTATATTGGGCATCACAGCAAGCAGATCAGTTGGTTGATTAGCTTCTCTAAAGGAATGGATGATCTTGACGTAATTCACTATGAAAAAGCATTTAGCAATATCTTCGAGCAACGGATGAGGAAACTTTGTGGGAAAAGTCCGAACTATTGGGCCACAGCACCTATTGATTCATTTCACAATAGTAAGAGAGTCCTCTTCGAGCCAAATGCGAGTAAATCCAAGTTGAAAGATCGCAATGCACATAGCATGCCATGTCGTATGGAGTATGATTTTTAATATATATTTATTACATCTATTATATTTAATTAAATTAAATATTTAAAATAATATTAAAAATAAATAAAATAAAATAATTTATTTTTATATTATTTCATACATAATAATTTATTGATATCACTAATTTTTATCAAAGTAAATATAATTATATCTATAATTCACAGTTCAAATCATAACTACAGTTTAATATAGTTGTTGCTATAGACATAGTACGAGGTTGGGATAAAATTTATTTGGATGGGCATACGAACTCTCATGTGAGCAATAAATTCATCATGCATAGTACATGCACCTACGAAACCAGCTTGCTGATGTATGATATTACACCTAACGGAGCAATCATTGAGCATGTGATGTTTCATAAGTGATGATGGTAAATAATACATGATATCTGTCACTGAACCAAGGATAGGCCACAAATAGCGAGAACAATTTGTGTCCTTTGTTGTCTCCATTCGACAGAATTCTCACAATCATTTTTTTTGAAAAATGTGATAGAAACGTGTCCCTATCTAGAATTCTCTCATGCAAGGGTGTGGACGGTAAGGGTGCCAATCATTTTGTTAGTACCACTTTAATTATTATTGATTGATGATATTTTTGGCATAACACGTTGGACTGCTTGGGTTGGATTGGTTTAGAAGGACCAGGACAAAGCCCGTAGAATGGTCAGCGGATTGGAGGGGTGCAAAGGGAAAATCACGGACGCAACAGCTGCAGGCAAATCGAGACGCGTTCAGACAAATTAACGTAAAATTTCAAAAATATCATATTCACCAGACAGATAATACATATTCAATTTTTTTTTTTTAAAGCATATTTTAATTTTTTAAATATATATTCAATAATAAATTAATATATATTTATAAATAAATTAATATATAATTTTTAAAATATGATATTTATTGATACATAGATCATATGGCCATAAGATATATATTTGAGATGATGAGAATAAAGAATCATAGGAGGAGAAAGAGGCTCAAAAGGAAGGAAAGCCTTATATAAATGGATGGAGAGAGAAAGAAGGATAGTTTGATGAGAAAAATATAGGAACATGGGAATATAGTTTCATGGAAGATGTTTTATATATCTATTTTTAATTATTTTAAGTCATGAGATGAATAGACTCTATTAGTATGGATAATCATCCCAAGATCAAGAATGATATGAATGAAGATGATTTCATATGATAGTGATTTCAAATTATCATCACTTCTTAAATCACCATCTAATCCAGTTCTTGAGGTTAGGCATCCAAGATCATTTTAAGAGTAACTTTGGGCTGAAATTTGGAGATAAAATATCCTCCAATCTGACAGAAAAATTTGTATATCAATATACTATATATTATATCAATATTACATTTATTATATTAATAATATATATTATATTTATGATATATTATATTATAATATATTATGAATTATATATTATCCTATCTTTATTCAATATAATAATTTAAAGTGTAAAAGAAATATATTATTATACTTTATATCTATATTATAAAATCATTCAATATATTATTTCAATTTGCCTTATTTTTCTAATCAAAATAGATATTAGTATCAAAATAATAATATATTATAAGTATAAATAAAAATATTAATTCTATAATAATAATTAATGTATTTTGTATTGGATTAATAATTTATAGGATTAATAAATATATTTTTATAAAATAAATTAATAATTTATTATAGAATATTTTATATGATCAATAAATATATTTTATAAAATATATTACGAGTAGTTTTGATATTATATGTCCAGTGCTCTTGGATTTTCGTAGAATACCAAATAGATTACTTCATATTATCCAAAAAATTTTAATTATTAGAATATAGTATATAAAATATAATAATTTTAAATTATCATAGATCAAATTCTGTCAAGATAAAGATAATGATAGTGATTTCATTTGGATATATCAAACACCATCCTAACCCTAATGCATGCATAAGAAGGTTTTTGTCCCTTCAACATGCTTCAATCCTCGTTGGTGATGTCATCAACACCGTCATGGCTTGATAGAACAAGAGGCCACGTGTCCATCTATTTTTTTTGGTAGAAACACGTGTCCACCTATATATTTATGGATTTCTGGTAGCCTGGGTTGCACGGGATCAACTGCCTTGTAAAGAAAAAATTATGAAGTTGTCTCATTCTACTATAAATAAAATATTTATAAATTTTTATTAATTTATTTCATCTTATAGTTAATTATGTATAATTAATTTAAATTAGTAATTAATAAAAAATAACTGATGTGTAAATATTTTATTGACTTTATTTATCGGTCAGACCGTCCAAAACGTCCATGTCAAAACATGGAGAGGCCTTCTAATGGGATGGTGGCACGTGGGTTAGCCTACGGTACTGGGGTGTGAAGGGGTGGGAGAGGAGAGAGAGAGCGAGAGAGAAAGACGGGAGGAAAAGGCAGGCGGTGGGGGAGGGCATTGGCACAGTGAACCGTATGAACGCGTCCATCGTGGCTTGCTGGCCGTGGGGAGAGAGAGAGAGAGAAGAAAGGGATACCGTAACCTCCCCTTCAACTGGCCCTTGTTCCTCCAACTCTATCCCCTCCCCCACCCACACTGTCCTCGTTCCTTGGCCATCACTTCTCCTTTACCTGGTCCTCTCCTCCCAATATCTAATCAGTTAAGCAAAAATCTAATCTCCATTTCCTTTGACACTCCGTTCGGAGACGTGTTCTTCTCAACAACCAGAAACCAACAAATGGCCAATACGTGGTCGGCCATCGTGTCTATATATTCTAGCTCCAACTTAGTAATTCCCACTTCTCCCCCAGATATATATGCATTCCCTCGTCTCCTCTCCAAGTAAGTTTTCCGATCATTAATTTCACGCTACCTTTTAGATTTAAGCGTTGGGGATCTTATTCTATCTTTAAGTTTAGACGGACCAGGTCTGGTCTCTGTAATATACTTATGTTTTCCAGAACCTCGTTCTACTACACTCTTCACTCTTCTTCTCTCATGTCTCCATGTGAACATGGTTGATTGATGATGGACCATTACATGAGAGCACATATAGCTAAATGTGATGAAGTTCTAGTTTCATAGGTGTTGTAGGTAGGAAAATGCTTCGACATGCAAATGCACAGAAAAAGGTCCACAGCCACTAACTTCACAATTCCACAATTAATCATTCTGCAGTCTTCGGTAATAAATTCATGAGCTGGGCCAATCCCTTCTTGCCACCTGGAGAGAGGATTATTTGTTTATAATTTATGGGAGCTGTACGTGTAGTAGTATTAACCGGTGCAGCAACAGCCCTTGGCTAGGTTGCTTTAGACGATTGTTAAAATGGTCAAATTAAGTGATGTGTTTGCTCATTAAAGAATAAATTGTTGAATGGTCACTTTTAATGGTTATATGGCTAGCATTTTTTTTTTTTTTAATTTTTAATCTAGATAAAGTAGTGATATTTTTGAAACTAAGTTTCTTTTCTTTTTCTTTTTTTTTTTTTTGGTATATTATAATGTGGGTCAAAATGTGATTGGTTTGGTTTGGTTTGGTCCTTACTCAAAAGAAAACTGTTGCTTTGCTTACATGATAAAGTAAATTGTTTTAGCACGGAAGGTTCTTGGGATGGCTAGCACTTTTGTTTTGTATCCAGATAAATTGCTATACGTTGCGGACTAAGTTTTTTGGAATATCATAATGTAGGTCATAAAGATTGGTTTGGTTTGGTCTGGTCAATTGAACTAAATTATTTTAGCGCAACAGGATCTTGGCATAGCTAGCATTTTTTCCCTTCTATCCAAAAAAAAGTAGTGATATTTTTGGAACTAAGTTTTTTAAAATATCATAATATGGGTCAAAAAGATTGGTTTGATCCTAAAAAGAAAGTTTAGATTGGTTACAGAATGAAAAAAATTATTTTAGCATACCAAGTTTTTGGGATGGACTATGCTCCTCTTAAGAGAAGTGGATTTCTACTCATCTCAAGTCTGAAACTAACAATATCTGCTCATTAAAATTCTTAGAAATTAAAAATAAGATATGTTGATATAATATATGTATCAAATGGGAACAAAAATATAATTAAAGAAGGGGTCATATTTATCTTCTATATTAACAAATTCAATTTCAACTTACATTGGAACTAGCAACCCACGAAGCTTCTAGGTGCTATATTATTGGGACTAGTAATTAAAAGTATGTTGGAACTAATTTTTTGAGTGAGGCTTTAGTTGGGTTGAGATGAATGTTAAACCTAAAACTTTGAATTACTGGATTAATTGAATGTAGCAACTAAGAATCAAGAAATGAGCCCGTAAGGTAAGCTTACCACTCATCTTTAGGTGGGTGAGGGGATCCTAAATGCTTTTTTTTTTTTTGTGGTATATATGTATGAGCCATTTAAATTCCAAGATCCTGCAGTATGTAGGTTACAATATAAAGTGCTGTTCAGCTTTTGATGGCCATCCATCTCCAGGCCACCACTAGGAGATGGATGGCCATCAAACAATGCATGTTGTATATCACATGATATGTGGTCATGGATTGTCTTACTTGAGGATTATTTACCTCTTGATGGAGCTATCATGGGCTGCATAGCAGTCTGCAGTACGGCTATGCACTATAGAGGATGTATGCTCTTTAAGCCACATCAAGTGTTTGTTGTTTTTACTAGCTACCAAGTACTAACCTCATCAAATTTCTCTTGTCTGCTAAAGATCACAGTGCAGTGCTAATGGATCCTAATCCGCCGTTCCTCACCACCTACAAGACTCTCTTGGATAGCCAACCACGTTCATCTGATACCGATCAAACGGTAGCAGCCGAGGAGTACGAGCTCCCTATCATCGATCTCAACCGTCTACATGGTGAGCCCCCTGAGGAGCAGTGCAAGAGAGACATCAAGGTCGCTGCCTCTGAGTGGGGCTTCTTCCAAATAGTGAACCATGGCGTCTCCAATAGTATCCTGGATGGGCTGTGCGAGGTGCAGTTTGACGTGTTCCGACGGCCGTTCAAGAAGAAGGCCAGTGAGAAGTTGCTGGACTTCTCGCCTGAGAACTACCGCTGGGGGACACCGAGGCCCACCTCGCTCAAGCAATTATCGTGGTCCGAGGCATATCATATCCCTCTCGCGCCATCCACCGATGTCACCAAAGCTAGCCCCAGGTACTTATCCTGTTCAACATGAACAGGTTATCATCCTTTCCGCTGGTTGTCACCTACATTCTTAGTGCCATGAGAGAGTCCATGCTTCTTCGATCCTCCTGGAATCATATTGTTATTTCTAAAAGCTCTCGTTTGTCAACGAGGCTATCAAATATCGATACAAGAGTCGGCGTATATTATAATAGGATCATACCGCTACGTTAGTTCTCTGTGTCCTTGCGAAGCATTACATAATAAATGACTATGCAAACGTGTACATTCCCAAACAACTCATTAAAAGAAGGGTGGTAATCCTCCCGTTTTATCAAAAAGAAAAGAAATCGATGTATGGATGTGTGTATGTATATATCCCTTCATTTCCATAATGAAATGGATGCAGTTTCCTTTTCTACACACACATATATACATATATACATATATATCTACATACATACACATATATATTTTATTATATATATATACATATATAATATTATTTAAAAATCTTTTTAGATATAAAAGTTTTTATGCATCTTTCTTTTTTCATGTACGTGATTGAGATAGCCCATGCAGCTTAATTTATTTTTATATGGGGTCTTAATGATGACCACCGCATCATCCATGGAAATAGATCGACTTTCTTCATTTTTTTTCAATGCTTTGCACACCATGGACAATACCCAGGGTTTTTATGAACGAAAGGACTTTAATTTTTTTTCATTGAAGGTCAACCGGTCAGATGCAATAATGATGATATCATTATCACGATCATAGCTTAATTACACACGTAGCCCTATATGGTTCTACCTTGTTAATTAAAATAACAATCATTGTCTTTCCACTGCAAAACGAGTAAAATTAAAAAGACAGGAGAATTTCTGTGCCGCTCTGAAGCAGAAAAAGAAACTAGGATTGGCTCTCCCTCACCGTGATTAAAAGAAATCCGTAACCACTCTTATTGTTTGATACAGGCATATAATAGAGGAATTCTCGGTGGCGATGTCGTGGTTGGCACATCAACTAGTGGGGATATTAGCTGAAGGATTGGGCTACGACGGCATGTACATAAAGGAGAACTGTACAAGTAATACTTGTTCTTTACGGCTAAATCATTATCCGCCCTGTCCCGGAAAAATTGGAGTCTTTGGGTTGATCCCTCACACTGATAGCAGTTTCCTGACCATTGTATGCCAAGATCAAGTCGGTGGTCTGCAACTAATGAAGGATGGCAGATGGATCACCGTTAAACCCAATCTTGATGCATTAATTGTCAATATTGGTGACTTATTTCAGGTATACATATATAGAGAGATTGTGTGTGTCAAGCTAGAGTCAGATCGATCGAATTTGTACTTAGATCCAATCTATAATAGAAATCTTATATCAACAATCTAAACCGTTGAATATGATTTATTATTTCAAAGCTACTTGCATATAAAAAATCATATGATTTGAAAATTCCTAATCTATGCATTAAATAGTCAAAAATTGGACAGTCTAAATAAAATTGAATTAGATGTATTTTTTGATTACTTGATGCATAGGATGGGAGTCTTCAAATCATATGATTTTTTATGTGCAAGCAATTTTAACATAGTTGATCACATTTAAAGATTTGGATCATTGATGTAGGATCTCTATTGTTCGGTAGTTTTGATCTAATACAATCTAAGCTCAAATCTAATCCATCTTATCCAATCCATATATATATATATATATATATATATATATATATATATATATATATATATATATATATATATATATATATATATATATATATGGTAATGATTTGTTGGTCAATCCTGTAACAACATAGCTTGTCTTATTCACCGAAGGAGTAGTTAAAATCTTAGTTTAATTACTATGGTTTGGCATGCATTGTGATTTTGGAATCCATGCAGGCATGGAGCAATGGGGTGTACAAGAGTGTGGAACATAGAGTTATGTCCCACCCACAACTGGAGAGGTTCTCAATGGCATACTTCCTGTGCCCCTCGTATGACACAGTGATACAGAGCCCTGTAGAGCCTGCGATCTACAAAAAGTTTAGCTTTGGGGAGTACAAACGGCAAGTCCAAGAGGATGTCAGACGCACAGGTCACAAGGTCGGGCTTTCAAGATTCCTTGCTCAGAGCGCATGACCGTAGCCTTGGCTTGTACCCACCAGAAGATAAAATGGCAAAATTTTGCCGTTCTCCAATTTCCCATTTTTTGGCGAGAAAGATGAAAAAGAACCCTTAACAATGTTGCATATATATATATATATATTGTATAAAACAGGTCCACAGCATTGGAGATAATATACTAAAGAAATGGTAGAGTCTATACAATGACTCAGCAAAGCCTTGGCATCGGTTATTACAACGATAAACCTCCTGCAATTTTCAAGTCAAATTTCCTCAAGAATGCCTCTACAGTTTGGAAGAACACCTTAAAACTTAAGAATATTTCTTGCAAAGCTGCAAATTCAAGGTTGAAGATGGTAACCTGGTCGGCATTCTGGTTTGATCATTGGGTGGTAGATGGACCACTCAGATCTTTTTCCTGTTCTCTTTGTGGTGACTTTGAACCCATTCATACCAGTAGCAGAATTTTTCAGTGCAGCAAATTCTAAAGAGCTCTTTAGAGATGTTCTGAATGCTAATGGTGAATTCAGATTTCGTCATTTCTCTAATCTCCTCCAAGATGTAAGATTAACCCTCAGCAGAGATAAGGTGACTTGGAAATGGGACACTAATGGTTTTTCTTCAACCAAAAATTGTTACAACTTCTTTTCGCATGGAGGAGTTGTTTCCCATGCATGTTGCTATACTCTCTCCCGGTCCCCACAAAAACTGAAGTTTTTGCCCGGCTCCTACATCAAAATAGGATCCTTACCCGCCGAGAATTTATTGAAGAAAAAAATATATCTCAGCACCCATTCATTGCATGCTTTGTGGGGAGCATGTTGAAACAACCAACCATCTCTTTTTGACCTGTGGTTTCACAAAGAAATTGGGGACAAATTTAACGTACAACTTCATCTCCATTCAGTGCACTAGCTGTTTGATGTACATCATCTTCCCCCATGTTGGCACCTAAATAAAAAGGTTTGGCCATCCATAGCGGTGGTATTCTGCTGGACAATTCGGAAAGAACGAAATGGAAGAGTATTTCGGTACAAAGCATTTATGCACGGAGTGATATATAAGCGTTTTGTTTACTCTCTAGAGGCTTGGACCGCCCATTACTCTGGCAAGCTGAAACAAGGTTTACTAGCAGCAGTTTCAAACTTGAAGTGACGATCATATTAAGGTTCAGCTACATCAGCAACATCCAGTCTTCTGGTTCTGATGTGCAATCAAACGACAGCTACTATAGTTGGGTATCTTTCGTCACGAGACAGCAGGTCCCTGTCAGGCCCTTCTTAGAATACTGTAATATGGCTCTTCCTAAAATTGACAGGCCCTTCTTGGGGTTTATGCAATCAGCCCTTCTTGGGGTTTCTGTAATGTTCCCTACCTTCTCATAGTCCTTTTGTACTCTCTCTTTCTTTTGATATATTTGGGTGGATCTCCCTCCCATTTTCATCAAAATTATCCTAAAACTTACGGAAAGCAAATAAAAGAGATGCAAGAGGATTGTTCACCTCCAGCACAAGTGATTTTGCTTGTTGAAATGATGTTGGTTTTTGGTTTGCTCCTCAAGAAAAGATGCTTCTTAGCTCTGCATAATCATGTTCAAATAACTTTCTTCCAACCATCATCATTCATGCATTAACCATTAAGCATTGATTTAACTTCTCGAGAACATTGTCATTTTGTTTAAAGAAGTCCATAACCAAATCAGCAATAATAGTGACCTTATGCTAGGTGGACTAGGTTATAATATAATGTATGAAAGCAGTTTTACAACTTATCAGTTTTATTTATCAAAGCAACGCAGTCGGACATTATTGAATAGTGATAAATCACAGTATAGAATGTCTCTAGCAAATACTTGTTCTTGTGACAAAGAGCAGCAACATATACAATCCTCCTGTCTGCATACAAGTAATTAAGCAATAAATAAAAGAAAACAAGTAGATACGAGCAATATAGTGTTTGACAGAGGGCATCGTGTAACTTCTCCCACAATAATGCCCAAATATTATCCATTCCTCCACGGATCTGGCTAGTCTTCGTCTGGCTCCCAGATTTTCCTGTTTTAATTGTTGGCATAGTAATTTTGTTAGCAACATTGAAAGATGAAGGAAACGAGAAGGAAGATCCTCCCAGCCATTATTAAGAAGCATTTAGAAAAACAAAAGTAGACATAACAAAATCTAATCTTTTCCTGCATTCAGCTACAACTCTTTGTTCTATCAGAAAAAGTACTCAAAAAACAAGTTGGCTTTCAAATGGTGGATTCAAAGTCCAGAATTAACTCCACATAAATACATAATTTGAAAAGGCTATGTTGCTAAAAACAGATCGTAGACTATCACAGGCTTAATTAGCCTTCACAACCATAGAGTAAATTATATCATGCTGCTCGGTGAAAATTGAAAAGCTTACAGGCAGAAAAATAGGATGTAAGTTCGTAATCGACTGGAATCTGGACTAAAAGCATCGATTATTTGAGTCTTAAATCTTGAATTCAGAAATGTGACCATTTTTAAATTTGTTTTCTAAGGTAAATATTCAAAAACTGAATAGCAATGGGTGCACTTGCAAATGAAGAAGTTTTGATGTCCCAGTTTCAATTATCCAATTTGATTCAAACTTAGGACCCATCATCACCTGGATATCTATTTTAATGCGTATGCTTGAATTCTAAATCACAATGAATTGCCAGCAAAGAAAAAATTCACATGCTGCCATTCAGATGGTCTGGTATCCTATCTCATGGGAGTCCTACAACAGGTAGAGGCAACCTTGGTGTGTACGAAACATTTCGGTTGTTACGGTGCTCAGAGATGATGGAGGAGAACTAGCGAAGCATAACTGAATCACACAGAATAATTGCTAGGTAAGTTTCTTACCGGATATCAAAGCGTGAAGGGATGCTTGCGTCTTTCCATTCCAATCTCTGGAACCATTCCACATCTTCATCTTCTGCAACATGTAACCGTCCTCAGCCTTGGCGCACTTTCTAGGCCAAATGCGAGCCTTCTCAGATTTGGACAGCTCCCCAACCCGATGTATTTTAGTGAAGGAAAATCAATAGATGTATCTGCTGGCTCCTCTTGGTGAAAGCTTTTCAGCATCAACAAGTTTATGAGCGATAGGTTGTTGAGCAAGGGAAATGCATCTTTTTTTAGCACAACACCATCCCCCTTTGCAATTATTGTCTCCATGTGATCATTATTTTGCAGATTCAATCTTTCTAAACTTCGGAGTTCGTTGGCCAAGCTTGCTGAGAAGAGATACCTCAAGCTCCTGCAGCTCCATATTTCTATCTCCCTCGAGTTTCTAAATGTTTGCGGAGGTAGAAATTTTGAGTTACTTAAATCCAACCGTTGTGAGAAAATAGATGCCAGATTATCACAATCAAAGACGTCTATGGAATTCAGGTTCTGCAGACTGCCTGGTGGTGCGGCTCCACTCCATATGCTGCTTAGCTTTGGCAATCGATCTCAGATTTGGCAGCACTACACTTTCATTCTGAAGTCCTTCGAAGTTGAACAATACGCGTGCATTCTCACATCCATCCACATGAACATTCTGTAAACAGCCATGCACTCTTCGCAGAAAGTCCCACGGCATTATATCGACCAATTTGTTGCACGTTTCTATATATAGCATTTTCAATTTTCCAAATGAAAGAGCTGGAAGCGGCCCCTTGCAGATGGTATTCATGTCATCCGAGTTGGAAAGGTATAAAGCTTCTAAGTTAACAAAGGCAACCAGCGGAGCCTCTTCTTCTGCGTCAAGGAGACATTCCAAGTGATGGCATCCTCGAAGCCTGAGGTCCTTGCGATTTATGAAACCATTGCTTTTATCTAGTGGTGCCAAACTCGTGAATTCCCACATGCATTTCTCGAGTAGAAGGTCCTCTGCTTTCCTCAGCAATTCCTTAGTCCAATTTAATTGCAAAGTTATTTACTCCCGTGAGATAAAAAATCCTCTGACATCTACCAACAAAAAACTCAAACAAATATCCTCCACCCTGAATGGTGAGGTGCTTTAAGTTTTTCAAACCACCTAGAGGAATCACCTCCCGCGAAAAATATTCACCCTTCACTTCAACCTGAACCTGCAAACAGACCAAAGAAGCAATTTCAAGTAGCAAAGCTTCGTTTATCATGCATCCTTGCAAGTACAGTTCTTCCGACCGATATAACTTACGTATCATATCAGACGGTATTGCAAGAGAGGTGCAGTCCAAGAGCCTCAAATTGACCAGACTACTTATCTCTTCTGGCAATACATTAATTCCACATTCCCGCAAGCGTCCAATTAGTGAGACGTCACGTAATTCTTGGCATTCATCCAAGCGAAGTGTCCCCAAATTTGTCAAGCATGAAAGTGATGAACTCAATATTGGCGTCGCTCAAATCTAAAACAGTAAGTGATACCATCCCCCTAAAGAAGTCATTCGGCATGCTACGTCATGATGGATTGTCGTTCAGTAACAGTGTACGTACCTTGGGGCAGTTTGGCTGATCTGGAAGTATGCTTATGCCATTATTCATCGGTGGTATTCTCTGACATTCTTCCAAATTTTCTTCCTCTGGCCAATCTCTCCATCCCAGCCCAGCTTTCACGAAGAAACGGTTCTCACCTTTCGATGCAATATATACAGCTACATCTCGAACAACGTCGTGCATCTTTACAACCCGGTCTTCGTCGGTGTTTAACAACAAGCAAGAAGCTATAAGATCCTCCACCAATAAATGCACTCTTGCTCGGACATCCTCCAATCTGTAGACATCCTTCAGGAATCCCTCAACGACAGCATACCTTGTTAGCTCGTCCTCGCTTATTTCGTAGTCTTCACGAAATAAACAACAGAACAAAAACAATAATTTAGTCTCGTCGCCTTTCATATAATTGTAGCTCAGTTCTATGCACTTAAACAATTGGTCCTCTACACCTTCAAGGTTCTCAGGAGTAGCTCGCTTCAGTTGCAGCAGGACATGCACCTTCCCACACGCTTTTCTTGTCACACCCTCGTAGCGCCCTTCCAACCACAACAATTGCAAGCGGCAAGCCTGCACATTCCTTAACTACCTCATTTGACAAAGGTTTCAAATCAGGATCCTCGATGACTTCCCCAGCTTTGCTTTTGAATAGAACCCGTGAATCCTTATCCGACAAGACACCAACAGGGACTGCAGTGTCGCTCTCCATCGTTCGGCATACTTGAGCTTTCCGGGTGGTGATTAAAATTTTGCAACCTCTGTGGTCTTCTCCAAATGGGATCCCAACATCTTTTTTCAACTCTAACCTATCCCAGACATCATCAAGCAATATTAGAATCTTCTTCTCCTTCTTTATCCTGGAAGCAAGTTCTGCAGCTGCTAGGTGAACATCCTTCGGAAGTGTTATGCCCAATCTCTCTGCTATAGCGTGTTGAATTTTGTCTGTGTCCGGTTTTTGTGATGCAACCACCTTTGCAACAGCATTGAACTTGTTCTCTCTTCGAGCTCTCCCGCCTATTTCTTCCATTAAGGTTGTCTTGCCGACACCACCCATACCATAAATCCCAATCAAGTGCATCTTTTCATCTTCCAGTGCATCAAACTCCTTTTCCATGGCTTCTCTGGCCGAGGTGAAGTCCATGAAATCTCCTGGTGCCGTGTATTCAAAACTTGTTGGTGGTGGAGGCCGAGACGCACTGCTAAAAATTCCTTGTTGCAGGAGCCTCTTAGCTTCAACTGCTTGCTCTGCAGCCTCCTTGCCCAGCCTATAGCGCCAAGACCTATCAGGGAAGCAGCCTCTACGGCATCTCTTGTTCTGTTTAAATTCGTCTTCTATTCGACTCGTGTGGTTCTCCAAGTCAGTTACATTTTTTAACCACGCACTCACTAGCTGCATCCTCGATCACTTCATCTTTTTTACGTGCTTCATCCACTCGTCCTATACCACGTCATTCTTTAGCGGTTGCAATAGTTGCAGACGTTTCGTGAGTTCCTTCACTTTCTTTTTGTAACATGCACAGTGGGCCACTTGAGTCTTGAGACGCGGCCATGCACATTTCGCGATCTCAGTTGTTAACGAAGACAAGCACGAAGACACAAACTCCATGACGCCTTCCTAAAACAAAAACAGTTTAATTTGTGCATGAGATATGTAAACAAAGACAACGACATGAATGTTGGAGTTTTTAATTCGAAAAGATTTAAATTTTAGAAAATTAAACCATCTTTATCCTCTAAATTTCCGATGGTTCAGATACTTCACAATACGCCCTTCAAAAAAAAAAAAAAATACTCCCTTTTCTTGGTCCCATGTTGGATATGTAAGAGTAAGTTGTCTTGCTTTTATAGAAATTCTATCCGTTTTAATTGATACAATAGAAATCCTATACCATGAAGCCCAAGCCAGAAGGAATTGGTCTGGTGTACACTTGGCTCGATGTGGCCGACCATGCCATGCGCATGGTGGGGCGGAGTGCATCACGTTTTGGAACCATCACATCGCCTCCCAAATATCATGGTCTTTAGAGGAGAACCCGGTTGAACTGGGTTGGCGCAATCCAAGGAAGACTTTTTCAATATTATTTTTTTGAAGATTTTTTTAATAATTTTATTTTAAAATATAAAATTATAATCTAGCAATTTTTAGGTGCCATTGCATCAACAGTCTAAGAATGTGATCTTGATTATCCTACAAATTGCTATTAATTGTTTATCAAATTTACATTTATTGTATAGAATTAACTTGCCTTGATTGCATAGAATTAGAAAGTTTTATCTCTATTGTTTAAAGGTTGATTTTTTTTTTTTTCAAAAAGTCAATCTCTTAAAGAATTTCTATTGCTCAAAAATAGTGCAAAACATATTTTACTACAGCTTTAAAAATCTATACAGAAACTTTTTGCAGCTTCAAAATCTGAGCATAAATATTCTGCAACTTCAAAATTCTGTGTAGAAATTTTTTGATCTTTTTTTTTGAAAACCATACAGAAATCATAAGTTATTTTACTTGTCGCATCTTTTGATGTAATTTTATAGTCCAGAATAAAACTTTTGGAGTAAAATAGTCCAAAATAAAACGTACAATCAAACACCAACTAGATGGATATCTGAATTGTTACAACTTACAGAGCACATTATTTGCTGCAAATCACTAGGAATACAAAACATTATTATGCCTGCATGACATGGCATGCGAAGTAAGCAATCGAAACAAGACATTCCAACACCTATGGAGAGTCAACCGACTGCATTAAGTACCATCTCCCCCAAGCTTGCACCTGAAAACAGTAGAGGCCACAGTCGTCTGTCTAATCTGAATCTCTTTCGGCGTCTGATTTGCTGTTTTCAGCATAATTTTGTGTTAGCCACCATAAAACAAATTTCAGAAAACAAAAACAGAGCACCCAATAACCAAACTGTCTTTTGCTGCATACAGGGATTGTAGCTTAATAAACTCGTTAGTGCCTTCGAATTGTACCTAACGAAGTGGCTTCAGGTTTTGCAAAGGCAATCCATGTCAGGGAATGGATAGGCCAACTTAGGCCTTGAATAGCTTACCAGTATGGTTGGTTTGGCTGAGTATGAAGAGATGCTGCATTCAAGGGCAATTTGAATTTTTGGGCTGTGAAAATTCCAATTCAGATGGTGTAAGGCAGACCCAACAACAAGTTGGTGTAGTTCCAGACCAAAACTTCGCAAAAAGGTTTCATCTTGCGTGTCAATTAAGTGGACGTAACAACCTCCAATTGAAACTTTAAGGTGTCCTTGAACGCCGATTTGCAATTGTACCAAATATCCTGATAGGTTGTTCATCCCATTGCAGGGATGTCCTACGACCAGTGAAGGCAATCAATGGGTGCCAAAACTGAATTATATGGTAGCGGCAAGATGTAGTGCCATACCACTGGTCGTGGGAGACTCCAGGAACTGAGGCTGCAGTAGGCGATCCAGTATCCATGCACTGGAGGAAGATTTCTTCTTCTCCTTTTTTTTTTTTTTATAAATTTTATTTTTAATAATGGAGAAGAGACGAGAGTAAAATACTAGAGAACAATTTGCGAAGGAAGCTCGCACGAAACATAGGAAATGCTTGGAAAAAGACTTACCAGATATGAAAGCGGGAAGGGATGCTAGCATCTTCCCACTCCAAATTATGGAACCATTCAACATCATCATCGCCTGCCACATGCACCTTCTTTAGCTTCGGTGCACTTTCGGGTCCGATTGGGAGCCTCTTCAAACTTGGACAGCCCCCTAGCTTGATGTATTTCAGTGAAGGCCAATCAAGAAATATTGTTTCTGGTTCCCCACCATAGAAGCTACTCAAGTTGGACAAGTTTATCAGTAACAGATCCTTCAGCAGGGGGAATGCTCCTTTCTCCAGCCGAACACCATTTTCCTCTGCAACTATCTTCTCCACTGCTTCATTATCTTTGAGCTCCAATCTTTCCAGTCTCAGGAGCTCATGCACCATGCTTGGCCAGAAGAGAGAGCTCAAGCCCCTACACCTTGATATCTTAAGCTCTTTCAAATTCATGAAGGTCCCAGGTGGTAGCAGTCTTTGATGTCCAGTATCCAACTGACATGAGAACAGATATGCAAGTTTGTTACAGCTAGACACTTCCACAGTGCTCAGCTTCTGCAGGCTTCCTTGAGAAACGACTCCAGTCCAGATGGTGGTTAGATTTGGTAATAGCTGCAGTGTCAATTTACTCAAATTTGGCAGCATAATACTCCCTTGCTGAAGTCCATCAAAATTGAATACCACTCGTGGTTCATCACATTGTTTAATGGCAAGCTCTTCTAGACTGCAATTCACTCTTTGCAGCAAGTCACATGACATTATATTATTTAACTTCTTGCAGCGCATTATATCCAAGATTCTAACTTTTCCAAATGATAGAGCTGCAAGCTGTCCCTGGCAAATTCTTTTCAAATTATCCAAATTCCAAAGGTTTATAATCTCTAGGTCACGATATGCATTTGAAGGAGCCACTTGTGTTGTATCGAGAAGACAGACTATGCGATGACATCTTGTAATGCGTAGTTTCTTCAGGCCTGCAAAACCATTTTGTTCATCTAATTTCACCAAATTCACAATATCCCACCGCCAGTCATCTAATATGAGGTCCTCTGTTTTTCCCAAAAATACCTTAGCCCAATTCAGCGAGTTGCTTACTCCCTTGAGATAAAAATTTCTTCGGTACAGAGAAGCCAAAGAAAACCAATCAAATTCATTATAAATGATGAACTGGCGTAAATTCTCCCAAGCATTGACCGGGAGAAAATCTTGAGGAAAGTTTTTGGCATCCCTTACATACACATGTAATCTGGCCAAGCGTTTCAGGAAAGCAATCTCAGCAAGGAGATCTTTGTTCGCATTGCAGCCTATCATGTACAGTTCTTCCAACCGAATTAGCTTAGATATCAAATTAGACGGTATCCCAAGAGCACTGCAGTTTGATATATCCAGGAGCTTCAGATTAACCAAGGTTCCTATTTCTTCTGGCAACACACTAACACGGCATTTCTGCAAGCCAAGTATTTCAAGCTTCTTTAATTTCTCAACCATCATAATATGTTGTAATTTTTGGCATCTGTCCAGACGAAGCGTAACTAGGTTTGTCAAGCGTGCTAGCGACGAAGGTAATGATTCAATATCAGTGTCACTCAAATCTAAAACCTTAAGTGCTGCCATCCCTTGAAAGAAATTGTTCGGTATACCAGCTGTGATAGGATTTATATTCAATAATAGGGTCACCACCCTGGGGCAATTTGGCTGATCAGGTAGTGCCTGCAGGTAATTATTCATCAGTGAAATTCTCTTACATGCTTCCAAGTTTTCACCCTCTGGCCAATCTCTCACTCCTAGGCCGGCTTTGACAAAGAAATGCTTGTCGTCTTTGGATGCAATGTACACAGCCACATCTCGGACCACATCATGCAGCTTGACACATCCCACTTTATCACTGGGTAATAGCAAACAAGAAGCCTTCAGTTTCTCAACCAAGAAATGCACTCTACTTCGTACGTCCTCCAAAGCGTACACACCTTTCAATAGACCCTCACCCACTGCATATCGTGTGAGTTCATCCTCACTTATGTCATAGTCCTCGCGAAACAAGCAGCAGTACAAAAACAGCACTTTCATCTCATCTGTTTTCAACCGTTTGTAGCTCAGTTCTAGCGATTTGTACAACTGTTCCTCCACACCTTCTAGGTTTGTAGGAGTGGATTCTTTGAGCTGGCGCAGTGCATCATCCCAGACACTTCTTTCAATAAATCCTCGCGATGCCCTTCCGACTACAACAATTGCCAGCGGCAAACCACCACACTCCTTTGCAACTTTTCTCGCGACGGGTTCTACATCAGAGGTTTCAACAACATTTCCAGCCTTACTTTTGAAAAGGTCCCATGAATCTTCTTCTGACAATACATCTACTAGCACCGAAGCATCCGTTTCCATCAAATCACATACTTCAGATTTACGAGAAGTTAGTAAAATTTTGCAACCCTTGTGATCATCTCCGAAAGGAATCCCGATGTCTTTTAACTCTAACCTAGCCCATATGTCATCCAGCATTATTGCAATTTTCTTCTCCTTACGCAACCTGGTAGCCAGTTTCCTAGCTGCAGGTTCACCACTCCCCCAGAGTGTCATACCCAACTCCTCAGCAATCTCACGTCTGATCTGCTCTATGTTTGGATTCTGTGATACGACCACTTTGATGACAGCATCAAACTTCTTATCTTTTTGCAATCTTCTGCCAATCTCTTCCATCAGGGTTGTCTTGCCGACACCACCCATACCATATATTCCAATCAAGTGCTTATTCTCATCTTCTAATGCATTCATAACCTTATCCATGGCGATTCTAGTGGAGCTGAAGGCCATGAAATCACCCACCGGCATGGACTCAATGGTCGGTGGAGGAGGAAGCTGAGATATACTATCAAACTTCCCTTCTTCACGGAGCCCCTCAACATCAGCCTTTTTCTTTGTAGCCTCCTTTCCAAGTTGATAGCGCCAACAATAGTTGGGAGAACACCCCTTGAGACATCTCTCGTTCTGTCCAACCTCTTTCTCCATATTAACTACTTCTGTCTCCAGTTCATTCACTTTCTCTAGCCATGCCGTTACTACATCGTTGATCACTTCGCCTTTTCTCTTAGCCGTCTCGACAGATCGATTTATGTCATTTCTTACCTTTTTTAAATGCTCAAAACATTCTTTCAGTTTCTTGACTTTCTTCTTGTAATGTACAAGATAGCCTGCTCGGGACTTCAAATGTTTCCATAAGGACTGTATGATGTTGCTTCCAAGTTCAGATCCTATTTCTTCTCCACTCTGAGCCAAGCAAGGCAATGCCATGACCTGTATCAGAGCCAAGCAGAGCTCAATTGAATCAATAACGATGAAAGTGAAATTATTGATGTTAGTCATTGCAGTAACCATATTTGGATTAATTTGAAATGAAAATAGTTGCCTGTAATAATGGAGAACCTCACCCAACGTGACTTTTTAGAAAAAAATATTTGAATTTTTTGATAAATATCCAAATTTTTTTTAATAAAGAAATAATATAGAGCTAAATATATATCTCCGTAGATAGGATTATACATAGTTCTTCCGTTTAAGCTCTGACATCTTCATTAATCTAAAGATTCAAATTCATGCAAGTTCATCCATAAACATCGTAGTAACATGCAAGTTCACCACCACTGTCTGATTTTATAAACCCCAATTTGAAAAGTTAAGGTCAACTAAAAATATACATATAGCAACCAATTAGGAGTTACCACCATTGCATTTGAAATTAGGATTTAATTATGGTGCTCTTTTATAATATTTTACAAAAAATTAGAAGATATTTAGATTGTCCAATCGATTAGGGTATTTAGAATATTTTCTTTTTAATAGATTATGAGTAGGTTAGCTATAGGCTTTCACCATCCCTATTTTTTTATTTTTTAAAAAATTTATTTAGTTTCTATTCCAACTTGGCTGGCCCAAGTCTCAGAAAAGTTGGGCTCAACTCTTTGTCTTTCCAACATCTTTTTAAATTATTTTTTCAAGAATAAAATATTTTAATAATTTTTAAAAGTCTTATTCTTCTTGAAGATATAGGTAGTGATGGCAATGGAGATAGAGAGGAGAAGGAAGTAGAGGTGGCAAAGGAAGCGAGTGAGAGAAGGATTTTCTCAAGGAGGGAGAGGGAGTGGAGGTGCCCATGTGTTTGACCATGGTGAGCATGGTGAAGAGGGAGTAGTTGTCCATGGTAGCGATGGAGATTGGCATTGGAGAGGATGCCGTTGTGGTACTTATAGGGGATGGAGAGAGGTGGTGACATAAGGTAGAGGGAGATGGGATACTACCAAAGTTAAAGTGGCCATATGTCATCAGCAGGGTGGAGGTGGAGATTCCACGGTGAAGAACGGGCTAGAGGTCGGGGTGGGGATGGTATGCAGAGGAGGACGAGAGGGTGGAGTGGATTGAGGTGCCACAAGAATTAAAGCAATCATATATTGTGAGGGGTAGAGTGGGAGATTGCATGGTGGGAGTGGGCTATGGGTCGATGTGGGGACGATAGTGGTAGAGAAAGAGGTAGGGAAGGAGATGCTGAAGGTGGAGGGGATGGCACCATGAGTCCCCTATCACTTTATCCTCTCCTCCCTCTCCAACATTGTCACCATAGCTGCTCACTGCTTATGCCCTTATTGCTCTCTTTCTCCTCCTCAAATCTCATCCACAACTTGAGGCTGCCCTTTTCCTCCTTATATCTCACCTGTGATGAAATGCTGCCATCTTCCTCCTCCTTCGATCTTACCCACAACCAAAGTCTCCCTCTTCCTCATTCTCGGATCTTATCCATGACCTTAGAGCCATCTCCTTTCTTTTCCTCTTTAGCTCTCATTTGCAACCATTAGATTTGTGAGAAATACTTTGTACACCGCATGCGGTGCAATAAAATTGATGTGGAGTATACTATCCAATTACATTAGACCACGTAGCCACCATTTTCTAACACGCATTTAATGTATGTAGTTCTGCTTTTTTAATTTATAATTTTGAATAACGAAAATGCTCCTTGTATTCTAAAAAAATTATAATATCCTATATCCATATTATTATATCTCATGATAAAATTATAACATTCTATCATAATTTTTCTTTCGAAAGTCATAAAGAGGGAATGACATTTTTATCATTGAAAATTATGACATTTTCATCATGTAAATAGGAAGCCATAATGTGACCATAAGATGTCATAATATGGCCAGAGGATATCATAAGTTTTTTAGAAGTGGAGGGGTATTTTTATCATTCAAAATTTTAAACGAAAAAGCAGAACTACATGCATTAAATGCATGTTGGAAAGCGATAGCTACGTGGCCCAATCAGATGGGCGGTGTATTTTTTTTACACTGGGTATGGTATACAAAGAATTTCTTTTAGACTTATTTAATAGACGAGTAGGGCCTGGTTTTGGCCGGTCTCAATCCAATGCACAACTAAATTTATTTATTTTGGTACAAGTGGGTGTTCAGACTAGTTTAGTTCGAGAGCAGCTCAAGAAATCAGAAAAAAGAATATCAAGCCTAAGCCCGGTAGCTTCAGACATCAGGCTAGACCTTGGCCTTTTTCAAATCATAGGAAATGATGCTTGCAAATAACCAAGAGATCTCCACGAGGGTTGGCACTTGAAGGGCACGTAGAGGAGGAGGCGAGCTTGACGAGCACGCATAAAGGGAAGGGAGCCTAGGTGAGAGGGGAAGGGGAGCCCACGATGACGACGAGAGGGGGAGGGGAGCCCATGGTGGTGGTGGCAACAAGAGGGGATGGTAGATCATGGCAATAGCAAGAGGGGAAGGGGAGCCTATTGCAGCATCGGTGGCGAGAGGGGGAGGGAGCCTGCGATGGCGATGAGAGGGAAAGGGGAGCCCATGGTGGTGGTGATGAGAGAGGGATGGGAGACCGTGATGGCGACTAGAGGGAGAGAGGAGCCCATGGCAGCAATGGCAGTGTGGTAGCAACGAGAGGGGGATGGGAAACTACAACGACGAGGAGTGGCAGTATGGTAGCAATGCAGCGACAACAATGAGAGGGGGGTGGGAGATCGTAGTAGTGGTGACAGGGTGAGGGGAGCTTGTGGCAACCATGGCAAAGGGGGGAGGGGAGACTGCTCTAGCGATGAGAGGAGGAGGTACCACGACGACAGTAAGAGGGAGAGGAGAGATCATGGTAGCGATGAGAGGAGAATAGGGGGTCATGGTAGCGACGAGCGGGGAAGGGTTATGTCACGGGATTTGGTATTATTTTTATTATTTTTCTTTTTTCTCCTTATACTAAGAGTAAGAGAAAGTCTTTGTGCACCATATATGGTGTAGCAAAATTGACGTGGAGTGCATCATTTAACCATCTTGGATCATAGCAAAAGTAATAATGAAAGTGCATTTAATACCACTCAGCTTTTCTTTTCGTTAGATTTTTGGTAATGAAAATGCTCTTTCCCTTTATGATGCTTTATGATGCCTTATATGACTTTTTATAAGTATATATGACATCCTGAGCTTTATTTATGACTTCCTATGATATCCTGAATAATATTTATGGCTTTTTATTTTTTTATATGATATCCCATAGTTATTATGACTTTCTGTAAGTATATTATGATTTTCTAAACAATATATATGACTCTTCGAGGCCTTATATGTTTATGAATATATATGATATCCTGAACAATATATAAGGCTTTCCATGAATATATATAAATCCTAAATAATATATATGACATCTTGAATGATATATATAGTTTCTTGATGCCTTATATGATTTTTTGTAAATATATATGACATGTTGGATCATATATATATATAACTTTTTGTGAATATATATAGCATCCTAAACATTATATATGACTTTCTGTGAATATATATAACATCCTAAATATTATATATGGCTTCTTGATGCCTTATATGACTTATTATGAATATATATGACATCCTAAATATTATATATAATTTTTTATAAATATATATGACATCCTAAGCATTATATATGACTTTTTGATATCTTATATGACTTCATATAAATATATATGATATCCTGAAGAATATATATGACTTTCTGTGAATATATATGGTATCGTGAATATTATTTATGGTTTCTTGATATCTTATATAACTTTTTGTTAATATATATGACATCCTAAATAATATATATAATTTTATCTTATTTATTACGACTTTCTGTTGTCTTATTATGACTTCTTGTTACGCTACATGGCATCAGGAAGTCATAATACTCTTCTTTTGTTATTCTATGAAGAAAAAAGATATTTTTGTCATCTAAAATCTGAGGAAAGAAAAAAGCTGAGTGGTATTAAATGTTCTTTTATTGTTACTTCTGCTATGTAATTCAAGGTAATTGAATGGTGCACTGCATATGCATATGGACAAAGTATTACTTCTAAGAGTAACTGGGCTTGTGCCAAGCATAGCAATTTTGCCGGATCGGACCTAAGTGCTTATAAGTTTACCAAAACAAAATTGGGCTTGGGTCGGGGTGATGTGAACCTAAGCTTGGCCCATTTAATGAGTGGGTCAAATTTTAGGCCCGATCCAACTTGCTAGGCTTAAAAATCAAGCTTAGGCCCGTTCAACATGCTTTGGGCTCGAATAGACTAGCGAGCCGCCTGGGATTTGAATAGATCTAGCAAACACTACATTGCCCTCCCCTAATTCCGCTGTCTTCCTCCTCTTAAGATCTCACCTGCAACCTCGGCACTGATTTCTTCCTCTTCCTCTCTCATCTCTCCTCTCTCGTGTGCCGCCATCGCTACCCATGGCCTATGCCAAGGCATTGATGAAAAAGGGGGAGAAGGCACTTTCTAAAAGCATCTGAACCTTAAAATATTTACCGAGATTGCTATCGCTTCCAATTTTGCCCTACTTTTGACTTAATGGTACCCCCTGTCACTTTGGAAATCCTTTCATATATTAAAGGAAATCCTCGAAGCTTTTCCTAGAACATAAATCTTGTGATGTTTTATATGGGAAAGGAAATGGCATCAAAGATAACCGTTCTATTGCAGTCTCACAGTAACTGATCTTTTGTAGATCAAATCAACCAGGTATAATGCGATATATATTTAAAAATGACACATACTGGGTCAGACCATGCTGTTGTCTAAAGGAAGCAATCAAATTTGTATGACTAATCTGAGACGTAGTCCTTAATGAATTGAAAACGGAGCAACAACATAACCATTTACAATAAGATAAATAAGGAAATCAATTCAAACTCGCCAGAAAAATGGATTCTCCTAAGCCGGAGTCAAGCATAGTTGATCACTAAAGTATATTTATAGGTTGAGATAATATCGGAAGTTGCAGCGTAAGAGTTTATATGTCCATGTTTGCCCAAACAAGTTAATAAATAAATACTAAAGAGTATTTGCGCTTGCAGTTTAGAGTGACCGAAGATCTGAAAGAGGACATAGAGTCCATAAAGGATCCTTAGGAGCACTAAAAGGCAAGTTAGTGGGCAGGGAGGCTTGTCCACTCCGAAGAATCTAGTTATTGGTTGAAGACAAGCATTGTGAACCTAATGAGCAACTAGAACAGTCTAGGATTCACAATACATGTACACAAGAAGTTTAAACAAGATCTAGCACGGCCAACCTTGTAGGATCACTGAGTAGATCTAGCACCGATCCTGATAGAGCCCATTGGAGTCGTTATCCAAGCCTTTGTTCATCAAATATAGGGAAACATACTTCAAAACATTTAGAAGGAAACAATCATAAGGAGGACTTAATCTCAAGGAGGAAAGAAGATTTAGTTTAAATACCTTTTACAGAAGGGAGCAGAAATGGCTACTTCTCTATTATGACAGGAGGGAAACGATATGTCCTACTTTACTATGAGGGCTGGCTGCAATCCATCTAAACAAGCAAATTGGGAAAATGTAGCCTTGAGCTCCACTCATCGCACATTCGTTACAAGAGATTTTCAACTAAATCCTGTCCACGAACTTGCGTAAAGGAATTTGCTGCAAGTTTACTCTAAGAATATCTTTCCCAACGGCAACATCAAGGGGAAGGAATCTATCTGTACCCTCATGTATTAGTGAATTCAAGATCGGTGAGAAATAAGGAGCTGAAAACTTGTTGCTTAGAACTTCTATACTAGTCTCACATGCTTATGCTTTTAAAGGAGAAGAAAGCAAAGATTTTTGACTGGTACAATTTTGAATAAAAGATAAGAAAATTAAATTTTCATAATATATAATCAGTTGCATTGAGAAATGGCGAAGGAGAGATCGCCACCAGAAAATTAATTTCTCTTTGCTTCTATTTTACTCGTCTTTGCCTTCCTCGCCTACCCAGCTGCTCTCCATCTTGATCTCGCCAGTTTTTACCATCGAATGGCTTGACCCACGTCGATCTCCTCTACCGAGCCCTCTTTACTCCTCTCCTCTCTTTATCTTTGACTCCCCTATGCTTTCTTTTCTTGATCTAGCCAGTCTTCGCCATTGAGAGCTTCCCATTTTGTCTATCATGCCTCCCATCACCATCCAGTCCCATCTCGCAGGCCATGATGGACCACTGGCCCTCTCTCACTGCCATCAACCCTAATCTAGTGTCAGTCTAATGCAGTAATGCCTTCAAATCTTCCTGTGTCCTCCCCTCCGAATCTTTATCTGCTTATACCCATCTCGCCTGCTTCTTCTCCCTGACCGTTTGCATAAGGTGCCTAAGGTGGGCCTTGCTTGTCGCCCTTTTTTTTTTTTGGTAGGGTTTGGTGACTAGATCCTAGATTGATTCTGTTGCAGATGGAGGCATGCATGTTGTGTGGCTTGGTTGGCAGGTCGTGGAGGATGGTTGGCTGCTCCGGTTGGTAGGGACTCCAATTGCCTCAATTGGGGTCCTGCAGCTCACTAATTTTGGTTTTTTTTTCTTTTTTATATATCATCTTTCGCATCTTGATCAAGGGCTTCCTTGCTTGCTGCATTTAATTAGTGACTCGAAATACTCCCTGTTGCTGCCTTTCGAGAGATGAAATATACGTAAACTTTCTCTTTGCTAGCTCTCTTCTTTGATGTTCCCCCAACACTGCATGCCGTTATACTCCGCGATCGATTGTATTCAATAGCGCATGTTGGCTTTGCTTGAAATTGATCAAGTAATAGTGTTGGCTTTAGGAGGTCTGTAAATGTGTTGGTTGCGGTGGTGTTTGATGTTAAACATTGGCTTTGCATGATCTGCTATACATGTTTTGGGGGCTCATGTTCTTAATTTGATTTAATGAGGCTAGTTGAAGAACTATTAATGAATGGTGGAATCTTACTTGATATGAGGCAAAGAAAAGAAAAAAAAAAGGAGTTGATATGAGGCTGGAAAAAAAAAAAGGAGAGGAAAGACCATGCTTAAACGGAAAGGGAACGAGGAGAGCGCGACAATTTAATTTTGGAAAATAATAGAGCTCTTCATCACTCTCTGATATCTTTGAAAATTTTTTTTCAGACATATCTTCTCTCGGCTATGGTAATATAATACTTTGTCTTTGCATAGAGCATGATAAATTTTAACTTAAATGTGGCGAGTGTGATGGATGCTCTTGATTAATAAAACCTAGCATAATCAAATGAATATATGCAAGCTCTAAATTATACCATTATTATCGATTGTTCTATCACATGATGGAAATGCAATATTATTGATTGTCTCGTAATAGATGAGAAATATGACACAATCAATTAACCAATCATGGGTAAAAAATATGAAGTGAGAGGTAAAATCATCACCACTATTCTGATCAATTTTACCTTTTAGTGAACTTCTTGAATTTTTAAAATATTTACCAATATTAATTTTTATGATTGTTACTACATTTTTATGTAATCATTATTTCTAATATTCTTAATTTTATAAAATCATAATATATTATTAACTATTATTGTTGGGGATAAATCCCGCTCCTGTCGAAGCCCTGCCCGACGCTCAGCCCAATGTAACCAGTAGCCGCTGAAGAGCTATAGCGCCAGGCGCCAGGCCGAGCCCCTACCACGGCCGAACTGCCTAGAGGCCGAACTCCCCTGCGCCAAGGTCCGGGCCGAACTACCTAGCGGCCGAACTCCTTCGGACCGACCCTAGGCGACCGAACTCCTCAGCAAGCCCTGGCCGAACCAACTAGCGACCGAAGTCCTTCAACTGGCCTGCCGAGCTCCTTCGAACCTCTCAGCGGCCGAACTCCTTCGGGCCGACTCCAAGCGGCCGAGCTTCAATGAAGTCCTCTCAGCGGCCGAACTCCTCAGCAGTCGTCACTGGGCCGAACCCCTCAGCGGTCGCCCTCATCAAACTTCGGCCGACCGAGCTCCTACCGAACTCTCGAGTGTCCAAGCCTCAGCCCGAAGCCCAACAGCCGGCCGAACCCCAGACGGCCGAGCTTCGACTTCTCAGCAGCCGAACTCTTCTGCGGACGAGCCTTAGCTGCATACCTCTTGCCAGACGCCTATGGGAGCCGAACTCCCTCCCATCTTCCTCTTCGGGAGCCCGAACTCCTCCGAAATGGGCACACGACGAAGGCCTTCAACCCTTCATTCGGCAAGCTCTGCAACCATCACTATCAGTCAGTCCGCCGTACCATCGGTCAGTCCGCCGCGGGCGATAGCGACCCACTGCCAGGCGGCGATGGCTGTCACCCTCAATCCGCCGCACACGGCACCAGTGGGACTGACTCCGCCGAACCTCGAGCGGCCCGCCAGCACGCGGCTGCAGTTGTCACCATCAAACTCCATGCTGCCCGACGACTCTCTGCCAGACGGCACAGCCGTCACCATCAACTAAGCTCCGCTATAAAAGGACCCCTCCCGACATACTAAGGCTGAGCTCTCTGAACTCTCGACTCTCTAAGCTCTCCTCCACATCTCTAAGCTCCGGAACTCATTCCGAGCACTCCATTACTGTTGGCCGGAAACTAACTTGACCGTCGGAGGGTCCTGCCGGAGCCACCACCCCACCGGTTCCGGACGGGACTTCGTTTTGCAGGTCCCCGGCGGCGCCCAGCGGCCTCGATTGCGGCGACCTCCGGCGGCGACGGATTTCTGCACCAACAGATTGGCGCGCTGTGGGAACAAGGGATTGAACCTTCGAGGTTCCCTTGTTCTTAAAGGAGTGCTCGGCGACCCTTCTCTTCCCTCTCCAGAGATCTTCCTTTTCTCTTTCGAAGAGAAAACGCCACCCAGGAGAGCTTCCGCACGGCGTTCGGTGGCCTCTGCGACCCGATCCCGTCCAGGCCCGTCTGTTCCTGCTTCAGCCCCGGCGGCCTAGGTTCCACCTGCACCCGCGGTGGATGTGAAGCAGTTCGGCCTGCTTGACCGACAGATCCGTGGCCGTGGCCTCACGGAGGCGTTGCACGCTATACAGCAGCCTCCGGTAGCGACTCCACCAGCAGGCCCGCCATGAGGGCGCGAGGAATCAGCCTTAGGGAGGAGCCCAATCGCCCCTAAGAGAGAAACGGAGAGCAGAAGTTCCCCCGCTGAAGCGGAATGAAGTTCGGCGCGAGGAAGGCCGAACCCACCCATGAGCCCGTCAGCGAGGAAGCTCCGACAAAGAAGTATGAAGTCCTCCCGCGGAAGCTTCCGCGGGAAAGTGGAACGAAGTTCGGCGCAAGTAAGGCCGAACTCACGCTCCAGTATGTCCCCCAAAGGAACCGCCTACAAAGTGTTCACTGGAGGCGGAACGAAGTTCGGGCGAGAAAAGCCGAGCTCCCCTCGAGCTCGTCCGAACAAGAGCAGCAGAAAGTTCTCCCGGCGGGTCTCGTGGGAAAGAGGAATGAAGTTCGGCTCGAAGAAAAGCCGAGCTCCCCCAAGGCTCGTCGTCAAGGCGAAATGAAGTTCGGTGGAAAGCCGAACTCCTCAACTCAACCTCCAAAATAAAGTTCGGCGCCGGCAAGGACGGAACGAAGCCCCCCTCCCGGAAGAAGGTTCCGCAACTACGACCCGCTCCTCTAACTCGAATTCTCGGCAAAGTTAAGAGCCAACCGCCAAGACCTGAAGGACTACGGCCTCTCCAAACATGCGCGATCAAGGAGAAGATCGGCTATAGGCACTGCCGTAACCGGAAAAGACAAGAAGGTTGGCCGTCCCGCGCGCGTCATCAACGCCACCCCGGGGAGGAGCTAGGAGCTAGCTACATCGGTGATTGTCATCCCCAGCGACAAAGTCAAGAGAAGCATGGTCCAATTATATGAGATAGAGGAGGTCGTCTGGACGGGACTTGCTGCTCGAGGGAGCTCCGAGGAACAACACCCCGTCGACCCCTCAAACGAGAGCGCGCTGTCCACGATTTCCCTTCGGTAAAATTCTCCCCTCTGCATAATATTATTTCTGGATGCGAAAACTATGCGATGACAGGAGAGCAGCAGTCAATAATCGCCGCGTTAGGAACAGGAGGAGAACCTCGTCCTAACGCGAGCAACAAGCTCGGCCGCAGGAGATAAGATCTCCCCCGAGCGCGCACCTCGGCCGCAGGAGATAAGATCTCCCCCGAGAGAAGCTCGGCCGCAGGAGATAAGATCTCCCCCGAGCGCGCACATCAACCTCGGCTAGAGATAAGATCTCTCCCGAGCGACCGTGAACAACCTCGGTTAGGAACAGGAGGAGAACCTCGTCCTAACGCGAGCATCAACCTCGGCAAGAGATAAGATCTCTCCCGAAGGCAAAGTTCGGCCAGAGATAAGATCTCTCCCGAACAACAACCTCGGCCAGAGATAAGATCTCTCCCGAACCGTTGACAACCTCGGCCAGAGATAAGATCTCTCCCGAAGCGACCAAGTCGGCCAGAGAAGACTCTCCCGGCCAGAGATAAACTCTCGAACGCAACCTCGGCCAGAGATAAGATCTCTCCCGAACAACAAGGTCGGCCAGAGATAAGATCTCTCCCGAACCGCGACTCGGCCAGAAAAGATCTCTCCCGAAGGCAAGTTCGGCCAGAGATAAGATCTCTCCCGAACAATAAGGTCGGCCAGAGATAAGATCTCTCCCGAACCGCAACCTCGGCCAGAGATAAGATCTCTCCCGAAGGCAAAGTTCGGCCAGAGATAAGATCTCTCCCGAACAATCAAGGTCGGCCAGAGATAAGATCTCTCCCGAACCGCAACCTCGGCCAGAGATAAGATCTCTCCCGAAGGCAAAGTTCGGCCAGAGATAAGATCTCTCCCGAACAACAAGGTCGGCCAGAGATAAGATCTCTCCGAACCGCAACCTCGGCCAGAGATAAGATCTCTCCCGAAGGCAAAGTTCGGCCAGAGATAAGATCTCTCCCGAACAACAAGTTCGGCCAGAGATAAGATCTCTCCCGAACCGCAACCTCGGCCAGAGATAAGATCTCCCGACGGCAAAGTTCGGCCAGAGATAAGATCTCTCCCGAACAGCAAGGTCGGCCAGAGATAAGATCTCTCCCGAACCGCAACCTCGGCCAGAGATGAGATCTCTCCCGAAGGCAAAGTTCGGCCAGAGATAAGATCTCTTCCGAACAACAAGGTCGGCCAGAGATAAGATCTCTCCCGAACCGCAACCTCGGCCAGAGATAAGATCTCTCCCGAAGGCAAAGTTCGGCCAGAGATAAGATCTCTCCCGAACAGCAAGGTCGGCCAGAGATAAGATCTCTCCCGAACCGCAACCTCGGCCAGAGATAAGATCTCTCCCGAGGCAAAGTTCGGCCAGAGATAAGATCTCTCCCGAACAACAAGGTCGGCCAGAGATAAGATCTCTCCCGAACAACAAGCTCGGCTGCAGGAGATAAGATCGCCCCCGAGCGCGCACTTCACTCGGCCAGAGATAAGATCTCTCCCGACGCAAGTTGGCCAGAGATAAGATCTCTCCGAACAGCAAAGTCGGCCAGAGATAAGATCTCTCCCGAACCGCAACCTCGGCCAGAGATGAGATCTCTCCCAAAAGGCAAAGTTCGGCCAGAGATAAGATCTCTTCCGAACAACAAGGTCGGCCAGAGATAAGATCTCTCCCGAACCGCAACCTCGGCAGAGATAAGATCTCTCCCGAAGGCAAAGTTCGGCCAGAGATAAGATCTCTCTCCGAACAAGGTCGGCCAGAGATAAGATCTCTCCCGAACCGCAACCTCGGCCAGAGATAAGATCTCTCCCGAACAACAAGTTCGGCCAGAGATAAGATCTCTCCCGAACCGCAACCTCGGCCAGAGATAAGATCTCTCCCGAAGGCAAGTTCGGCCAGAGATAAGATCTCTCCCGAACAACAACCTCGGCCAGAGATAAGATCTCTCCCGAGCGACCGCAACCTCGGCCAGAGATAAGATCTCTCCCGAAGGCAAAGTTCGGCCAGAGATAAATCTCTCCGAACAACAAGTCGGCCAGAGATAAGATCTCTCCCGAACAACAAGGTCGGCAGAGATAAGATCTCTCCCGAACCGCAACCTCGGCCAGAGATAAGATCTCTCCCGAAGGCCAAGTTCGGCCAGAGATAAGATCTCTCCCGAACAAGGTCGGCCAGAGATAAGATCTCTCCCGAACCGCAACCTCGGCCAGAGATAAGATCTCTCCCGAACAACAAGGTCGGCCAGAGATAAGATCTCTCCCGAACCGCAACCTCGGCCAGAGATAAGATCTCTCCCGAAAAGTCCTCGGCCAGAGATAAGATCTCTCCCGAACTCGGCTAGAGATAAGATCTCTCCCGAACCGCAACCTCGGTTAGGAACAGCTAACCTCGGCTAGAGATAAGATCTCTCCCGAGCGACAACCTCGGCTAGAGATAAGATCTCTCAACCTCGGCAGAGATAAGATCTCTCCCGAGCGACCGTGAACAACCTCGGTTAGGAACAGGAGGAGAACCTCTCGTCCTTAGAGATAAGATCTCTCAACCTCGGCTAGAGATAAGATCTCTCCCGAACAACCTAGAGATAAGATCTCTTTAAGATCTCTCAGGAGATAAGAACCTCGGCTGCAGGAGATAAGATCTCCCCCGAGAGCTCGGCTGCAGGAGATAAGATCTCCCCCGAGCGCGCACTTCACTTCGGCTGCAGGAGATAAGATCTCCCCCGAGGGAAGCTCGGCCGTAGGAGATAAGATCTCCCCCGAGCGCGCACTTCAACCTCGGCTGCAAGATAGGAGGTCTCCCTCGAGTCGACTTCAACTGACGAAGATAATGTCGCCCCCGAGGAGCTCAAATCCGACCTCGACCGAAGGAGGCGAGTCTTACTTCGGCTTCAACATCAGCTTCATCGACTTTAGCCTGGAAACGAGTTCCATTTCAACTCCAAACATCGACTGAAGATGAGGTCTCCCCCAAGCCTCAGCCTCAACTTCAGCGTCAATCTTGGCTGGAGATGAGACCTCCCCCGAGCTTCAGATGCAACAAATGCGGAGCCTGGAAGAAGACTTCGGCAGTCGCCTGTTTTGGTACTCCCTTCCTTCAATTTTTGAACTCGGGAGTGGGGGGGCTACTGTTGGGGATAAATCCCGCTCCTGCCGAAGCCCGGCCCGACGCTCAGCCCAATGTAACCAGTAGCCGCTGAAGAGCTTTAGCGCCAGGCGCCAGGCCGAGCCCCTACCACGGCCGAACTGCCTAGAGGCCGAACTCCCCTGCGCCAAGGTCCGGGCCGAACTACCTAGCTGCCGAACTCCTTCGGACCCCACGGCCGAACTCCTTCGGACCGACCCTAGGCGACCGAACTCCTCAGCGAGCCCTGGCCGAACCAACTAGCAACCGAAGTCCTTCAACTGGCCAGCCGAGCTCCTTCGAACCTCTCAGCGGCCGAACTCCTTCGGGCCGACTCCAAGCGGCCGAGCTTCAATGAAGTCCTCTCAGCGGCCGAACTCCTCAGCAGTCGTCACTTAGGAGCCCGAACTCCTCAGCAGTCGTCACTGGGCCGAACTCCTCAGCGGTCGCCCTCATCAAACTTCGGCCGACCGAGCTCCTACCGAACTCTCAAGTGTCCAAGCCTCAGCCCAAGCCCAACAGCCGGCCGAACCCCAGACGGCCGAGCTTCGGACTTCTCAGCAGCCGAACTCTTCTGCGGACGAGCCTTAGCTGCATACCTCTTGCCAGACGCCTATGGGAGCCGAACTCCCTCCTATCTTCCTCTTCAGGAGCCCGAACTCCTCCGAAATGGGCACACGACGAAGGCCTTCAACCCTTCATTCGGCAAGCTCTGCAACCATCACTATCAGTCAGTCCGCCGTACCATCGGTCAGTCCGCCGCGGGCGATAGCGACCCACTGCCAGGCGGCGATGGCTGTCACCCTCAATCCGCCGCACACGGCACCAGTGGGACTGACTCCGCCGAACCTCGAGCGGCCCGCCAGCACGCGGCTGCAGTTGTCACCATCAAGCTCCATGCTGCCCGACACTCTCTGCCAGACGGCACAGCCTCACCATCACTAGCTCCGCTATAAAAGGACCCCTCCCGACACGCTAAGGCTAAGCTCTCTGAACTCTCGACTCTCTAAGCTCTCCTCCACATCTCTAAGCTCCGGAACTCATTCCGAGCACTCCATTACTGTTGGTCGGAAACTAACTTGACCGTCGGAGGGTCCTGCCGGAGCCACCACCCCACCGGTTCCGGACGGGACTTCGTTTTGCAGGTCCCCGGCGGCGCCCAGCGGCCTCGATTGCGGCGACCTCCGGCGGCGACGGATTTCTGCACCAACAAAGTTTATTATATATATTTTAATAGGATATTTCCAAAAGTGTTTATGGTTTTCTTAATTTTTTCTCAATTTAATCTAATAAAATCATCTTAAGTGGACTTAACTGTGTAGGCCAGAAGCCAAAGTGGGTAACCTGGCCTCTACCCGACGGGCCATTTTTGTGGATAAGGGCTCGACCCTCGACTTATAGATCGCATATGAGATATTGTCCACTCTGATCCGTAGGTCTTACGGTTTTGCTCTTTAAAACGTGCCTCATATGAGAAGATCTATTCTTTTCTTATAAGCCAAGATTTTTCTTGACTCACAATCAATATGGAACTAATAGAGTCTTCTACCGTATTAGAACCACAACAGTTAACATTGGCAAGGATGAAAACCACATACATAGACAGCATCTATATCAGATATAATTGAGACCCATGAATAAGTAATACAAACAATCCAACTAGGACAGAATATACGTAGAAACAAGTGACAAAATAATAACAACCAATAATAAAAAAATCCAGCTTAGTTACACACCTAACAAGTAAAAACTATCCTAGTATCATCAAATATAAGACTAAAATTGGATTGGATATAGATCGGACAACATCATATATATATATATATATATCCACACTTGTTTAGTCTGACAAATATACATACGAATATCGATATAATTTGAATATAAAATTTATATTTATATTTATTTTAAATAGATATGGATATGATTCAGATACAGAAAGTATGGATATAATTATAGATACAAGTTAGATCATTAAACTTTATGACTACATAATCAAAGATATTATTAAATAAATAATAAATCAAGTTAATAATATATTTATATGGTTGCATATCTTTCTTATAAATTAGTAAATACTATATAAAATTATATTAGATTACAAATAGATTCGGATATTCGGATATAGATTGGATAATTATTTATTCATATCCACATCTATTTTCTTTGATGGATATGGTTATGAATAGATTTATTAATCAGATCTTTAAATTTTTATCTATATCCAAATTAATTTGAATATAAAAATAGATTTAGATAGATATTATTCATACTACTTTTATCCCTAATCTAATGGCAAAATAAAAAAATCAAGCAATATATATAACATGAAGCCACCGAAACATTTGGCACAAAGTGCGGGATTGAAAATAATCATTGTCACAAAGTGTAAGGCCTCATGACATTAGCAGAAAACAACATGGTAATTCCTCCAAATGGCTTCCTCTCGAAGCTACTCCAATCATCCCTTCACATAAATGCATCCATAAAACCTTCCAACGGTCAATTGATCCATATGAATTCGTAAGCCACCTATACAAACAATCACATGAGAAAATCATGCCTACATGGACTATAGAATTATAATTATTAATTAACAATTTGACATAGACGTAAAGATGATACCAGATATGTGAAATAATCAAAATTTAAGGTAGTGCATATAATAGATAATACAAATAAACAGCAAAATACCCTGTACGCATGCATTCATGAGGATAACGGTTGAAGGCAGTTATTATAGCAGAAATTGTCAAAAAGCACTGGAGATCACTAGCTTATTTGGTCTAATTTGATGCATAAGCATCATTCAAGATGCATATTTACCAACATATAATGATTACAACAACTATAAATTTCCATGGTACCAAGATAAATCTGTAGCAAATATTTCATAGAAGCCCATAATGACTCAACATTCCATATAGCCATCAGTTAGTGAAGCCATGAATGAAAATCTCTAGAGCACATGCATGTTTGAACATGATATATCTTCATGGATATGCATAAGTCGACAAACATATAAATTAAAGCATTAAGTACAATATAAAAATTTACATAAAATGAAGCATTAAATATATATATATCTTTTTTTTGTATATATATTCCTACAAATATAGTTTATTACGTAATTATTTTTTTTTTTTTGGTAGGATATTGCATAGTTAACCCTTAAATGCCACCATTCGAATTTATACTCTTTAAATTATATTGTTGTTCGATGTATACCCCACCACTTAGATTTTTGGCTGACGGTACGAATAAATAACTGTTATAAGTATAAAAGGTGGCTCTACTACCCGCATTAACATCTTTGAAAATCTATACAAAAATAAGCTCCTTTCAATAAAAACTAAATGTTAAATTTTTTAGGGGTATTAACATAAAATAATTAGCATCAAATGATACTTAAAATATTTATTTGTTAACATTATCAGCTAAAAATCTAAGACATGATGACTTAAGGTGTATATATGTTGTTGATGCAGAATCTGGTTATCGTCGGATCCAGCTGAAGTGAAGGAGGATGAGGTCGCCGTCGGTGACCTGCAAAATAAAATTTCGTTCGAAGTCGATGGTGGTGGCTCCGATAGGACCCTCCGACAATCAAGTCAGCTCTTCTGGCCAACAGAAATGGAGTACTCTGGAATAAATTCGGCAGAGTTTAGAGAAGGAGAGGAGAGCTTAGAGCTTAGAGTAAGCGTATCTAAAGGGTCCCTTTTTATAGGCGGAGCTTGTAGCGGATTGATGGTGACAGCTACAGCTGCCTGATAGCGGGCCGCTCGAGGTCTGATGGAGTCAGTCATGGAGGGAGGCGCTGTCTGTAGCGCCGTCTGCAACAGATTGATGGTGACAGCCATCGTCGTCTGATAGCGGATCGCTGTCGTCTGCAGTGGACTGATGGTGATCATTCATCGAGATTTAATGGCCGTAGCTCTGAGAAAGCGTTGGTTGGTGGACTTCGGCATATATCGATTCCAAAGGAGTTTAGACTCCTGAAGGGGATACGTTTGGTGGGATTATCCAAGAGTAATCCGTTGGAGGAATTCGACTGAGGGAGAAGTCCGAAAGGAGTTCGATCGAAGGAGAAGCTCGAAAGAAGTTCCACTTCCACAGGCATCCGGCTGGAGGGGCGCGGAGGAAGTTTGGCTCTCGTGGGAGTCCGACTGAAGGAGTACGGGGGAGTTTGGCTCCCGTGGAAGTCCGACTGGAGTTTGACTATTGAGGAGTTTGGCAGGCTGAAGAAGTTCGACAAAGATCAGGCCGGCTGAAGGAGTTCGGTAGGAGCTCGATTGTTGAGGAGTTCGGTCAGCTGAAGGAGTTCAGCAGGAGCTCGACCGCTAAGGAGTTCGATCGACTGAAGGAGTTCGACTAAGACTCATCCACTGAAGCTCTTCCGTGGCTACCGGTTGTATTAGACTGAGCATCGAATTGGACTTCAGTAGAAGTGGGGTTTATCCCCAATAATAGTTTTTCCCACTTTCGAGTTCGAAACTCGAAGGAAGGGAGTGCAGAAAAGGCGACTGCTGAAGTCCTCTTCTGGGCTCCGTGCTGATTTAGGTTGAAGTTCGGGGGAGATCTCATCTTCAGCCAAAGTTGATGTTGAAGTTGAAGCCCGGGAGAGATCTTATCTCTAATTGAGGTTGAAGTAGATCTCGTCTCCTACAGTCAAAATTGGAGGTTGAGCTCCTTGGGGGCGATATTGTCTCCAGCAGCCGAGGCTGACTTGGGGAGATCTCCTCTCCTGTAGCCGAGGTTGATTTGGAGGAGATCTTATCTCCTGCAGCTAAGGTTGAAGTTCGGAGAAGATCTTATCTTCTGCAGCCGAGGTTGACTCGATCGCTTGGAAGAGATCTTATCTCTAGCCGAGATTGACTTGGTCACTCGGAAGAGATCTTATCTCTAGTTGAGATTATCACGATCATTCAGAAGAGATCTTATGTCTGATCGAGGTTGTCATGGTCACTCAAGAGAGATCTTATCTTCGGCAGTCGAGGTTGATGTGGGCGCTTGGAAGAGATCTTATCTCTAGCCGAGGTTGACTCGATCGCTCGGGAGAGATCTTATTTCTAGTCGAGGTTGACTCGGATGCTTGGAGGAGATCTTATCTCCTACGATCGAGGTTGGCTCGGAGGAGATCTCATCTCCTATAGTCGAGGTTGGCTCGGGAGAGATCTTATCTCCTGCGGTCGAGGTTGATACGGGCGCTCGGAGAAGATCTTATCTTCTGCAGTCGAGGTTGGCCCGATCGTTCGGAAAAGATCTTCTCTCCTGCGGCTGATGTTGGCCGATCGCTCGGAGGAGATCTTATCTCTACGGCCAAGATTGATACGGATGCTCGGGAAGATCTTATCTTCTGCAGTCGAGGTTGGCCCAGTCGCTTGGGGGAGATCTTATCTCCTCGTTGGCTCGGAGGAGATCTCATCTCCTGCAGGGGATTGGCTCGGAGTAGATCTTATCTCCTACGGTTGAGGTTGATATGGGCGCTCGGAAGAGATCTTATCTCCTGCAGTCGAGATTGGTTCGATTGCTCGGGGGAGATCTTATCTCCTACGATCGAGGTTGGCCAATCGCTCGAGGGAGATCTTATCTTCTGCAATCGAGATTACCTCAGAGAAGATCTTATCTTCAGCAGCCGAGGTTAATACAGACGCTCGGAAGAGATCTTATCTCCTACGGTCGAGGCTGAAGGATTTTGACTCGCTTATGTTAGGATGAGGTTCTTCTTCTGTTCCTAACATGGCCACTATTGACTGCTTCTTCTCTATTATCACATAGTTTTTGCATCTAAAAATAATATTATTGAAATGAAAGAATTTTACTGAAGAAAAGTTACTGACAGCACATCCCCGGATTTTCTATGCTTCAGGGTCATAGGGGCGTTGTTCCTCCGAGTTTTCTCGGACGATAAGTTTTAGGACGGACGACCTCCTCTATCTCATGCTGGCCTTCTCAATTTGGAGCAAGCTTCTCTTAGCTTTAATGCTAGAAGATGACAGCCCGTCGAAGTACCAAGCCCCTGGAGATAACATCGATGATGTCGGAAGGCGGCCGATCTTCTTATCATTCCTCCCTCATCAATGGTTCTAGCTTCTGGAGGGGAGGACTTCTTCATGCTTTTCCATCGAAACTTTCTTGATGATGAGCTCGAGAAAGAGTTCGGGCCTCGCTTGCACTAGGGGAGGTCATGAGCGCGGTCGAACTTCATTCCATCCTCCTGTGAAACCTTTGTCGGGGCTTTCTTGTAGACGAGCTTGAGGAGGAGTTCGACCTTGCTTGCACTGGGAGAGGTCATGAGCGTGGTCAAACTCCATTCGGTCCTCCTGTGAAACCTTCTAGGGGAGAACTTATGCTCTCTGTTTCTCCTTTCTAAGGGCGATGGATATGCTAGGCCAAATGCTCTTCCTTAAGGTTGGTCCCTGACATCATGATGGTGGATTTGCCGATAAAGTCATAATCGGAGGCTACCGCATGGCCTGCATCATTTCGATGAGGCCACGAACTTGCTGAACCAGCAGGTTGAATTGTTCCACATCTATCATGGCTTCAAATGGAACCTAGGTTGTCGGGGCTGAAGGGGGAGCAGATGGACTTGGCGTGGAGACCATCAATCGGCGAGTTGAAGCTCTCCTGGGAGGCATTCTTTCTCGAAGAAGAACTTTACAGAAGAAGAAGAAAGATCTCCAGAGAAGAAAGAGAGAAATCATTGTTAAGCACTTCTTTAAGAATAAGGGGGCCTCAAGAACAGAGGCACCCTTCCTCTAGCGCCAAATTTATTGGTGCAAAATCTGGTTATCGTTGGATCTAGCTGGAGTGGAGGAGGACGAGGTCGCCGTTGGTAACTTGCAAAATAAAGTTTCGCTCGGAGTCGATGGTGGTGGCTCCGGTAGGACCCTCCGATGATCAAGTCAGCTCTTCTGATGAACAGAAATGGAGTGCTCTGGAATGAGTTCAGTAGAGTTTAGAGAAGAAGAGGAGAGCTTAGAGCTTAGAGTAAGTATATCTAGAGGATCCCTTTTTATAGGTAGAGCTTGTAGCGGATTGATGGTGACAGCTGCAGCTGCCTGATAGCATACCACTCGAGGTCTGATGGAGTCAGTCATGGAGGGAGGCATCATCTATAGTGCCATCTGTAATAAATTGATGGTGACAGCCATCGCCGCTTGGTAGCGGATCGCTGTCGCTTGCAGCGGACTAATTGCGATCATTCGTTGAGATTTAATGGCCGTAGCTCTGAGAAAGTAGGCGTTGGTTGGTGGACTTTGGCATATATCAATTTTAACGGAGTTTGGACTCCTGAAGGAGATACGTCTGGTGGGATTATCTGGGAGCAATCCATTGGAGAAATTCGACTGAGGGAGAAGTTCGAAAAGAGTTTGGTTCCTGGAGGAGTTCGATCGAAGGAGAAGCTTGGAAGGAGTTCGACTCCCGTAGGCGTCCGACTGGAGGAGCGCGGAGGGAGTTCGGCTCTCGTGGGAGTTCGACTGAAGGAGTATGGGAGAGTTCGGCTCTTATGGAAGTCTGACTGGAGTTCTGTCGCTCAGGAGTTCGATAGGCTGAAGAAGTTCGACAAAGATCAGGTCGACTGAAGGAGTTCGGTAGGAGCTCGATCGCTGAGGAGTTCGGTCGGCTGAAGGAGTTCGACAGGAGCTCGACCGCTGAGAAGTTTGGTCGGCTGAAGAAGTTCGACTAAGACTCGTCCACTGAAGCTCTTCCATGGCTACCGATTATATTAGGTTGAGCATCGAACTGGACTTCGACAGGAGTGGAATTTATCCCCAACATATGTAAAAAGTGATTTTAAAAAGGTAATTGTGCAATAATGCAAAAGCTTGTTAAAATATAAAAGATAAATTACAAAAATTCTTTTGAGTTTAGATGTAAATTATATTTACATCCAGAAGTTTGAAAAATATATCATTATATTCTTGAGGTTTATTTTTAACCGACACTTTAATCCATATAGAGGAAGGTTTTTGTAGATTAAAAACAAATCTCAAGGATATAATGATATATTTTTCAAACTTCTGATGTAAGTATAATTTGCATCTAAATTTAGAAAGATTTGAATAATTTATCTAAATATAAATATTATTACAAACGGTAAAAAAAATAAAAAACTTCATACAGTCAATAAAATAATAGCACTATCAATAGCCCATGACAAGATAGTACTACTGTCAAACTGAGTTTACAAAAAATTAATAGTAAAATATTAGTTAAATAATTTATTTATATATAAATCATGGAAAGCTGTATTTCAAAGTATCGCTGGAAAGGGGGTGTCTTTGCGAGTCCTTCATAGATGTACAAAGCTACAGGAATCCTTAATTTTCTAACAAAACATCTAGGATGATCCATACGTTTTTTGAGAAAGGGTGAGTCACCACTATTTCATTGAAAGGAATGAAATGATACAGAGCAAGGGAGAGATGGTAGGGTGCTATCCCTCAAAATAAAAGAAAAAGAAATAAAAGAAACAAAAGTCAACTCAGTGGTCCTCTCCCTTGCCCCAATCGAAAAAAGATAGCAGAAGGAAAATAGAGGGATGGTAACCCACAGCCATTGAAGGTGAATCGAACAATCAAATCCATATGAATTTGCAAAATTCACAAAAGCCCTCAATTTGATGCAAGGGACGAACCCTAGAATGGAACTATGGCCAAAGAACTTATCTTGATGGAGAAAAACAATGATAGATGGGTAAAGAAGAGAAAAAATCGATGAGCAGCAGCAGCCATAAGGACTACCGTCGCGATCCACCACTCAATCCGGTCAAAAAGGAGGAGCTCGATGGCCAATCAAGGTCGAGGAAGTTACCAGCATGAGGAGCTGAGGCCATCGGCTGGGTCGGCGTCTTGTGAGCATGGGATTGGGTCTATTGAAGAGTACACACGAACGAGAGGAAGACCCCGTAAATTGATAGATCCAATCCCCGCGCTACTTGTAAGGCCTATTGAAATGCTTGATCAAGATCCTGTAAATCGATAGAAGGCTCACCCAGGACCAGGGTCCCAATTGGTCGCAATCTTCAGCTTAAGGTGCTATCTTCAAAGGAGTGCAGTACTGCACATGTCATACTTGTTGTTTATGATTGAATCATTATCCGCTGTCCCGTAAAACTGGAGTCCTTGGCTTGATCCCTCCCACTGATAGTAGTTTCCAGACCATTGTACACCAAGATCAAGTGGGTGGACTGCAATCGATGAAGGATGGCAGATGGGTCACTATTAAACCCAATCTTGATGCATTACTTGTCAACATTGGTGACTTGTTCTAGATAATATATATATATAGAGAGAGATAGACTATGCTACAGTTGATCGGATTTTAGTTCATATCCGATTGAATCCTCATCTGTAAAAGAAATGCCTGAGAGATGGAGGAAAAAGAGGAAAAACATAAGAAAGAAAGTAGAAAAATTTTCTTCAATATATTTTACTGTGATATGTACATCCATATATAGAGGTGAAGAAGAGAAAAATAGGCAGAAAATTAGAGAGATTACGGTATCAATCACGTGATCCTCCCAATTCAAAAAAATCTGCCATAGTAATTGTATATAATATTCTAGACAATGGACATTCCTAATATTCTATAACATGCCATTGTAAAAATATTTTAGACAATATACATTCCTAATATTTTGTATATTCCTAATATAAGCAATGTACATTCCTAATAGTCCCCCTCAAGTTGGAGCATGGAGATTTTGAATGCCCAACTTGCATAGAATCTCTTGAAAATGATCATAGTCGAGAGCTTTGGTAAAGATATTTGCAAGCTGACAATGTGTAGGAATATATCGTGTAGCAATGTCTTAAGACTGCAGTCGCTCTCTGACAAAATGATAATCAATTTCTATGTATTTGGTCTGCTCATGAAATTTAGGATTTGTAGCGATGTGTTGCTTGATTATCGTAATAAAGAAATATGGGACCATATGTGAAACACTAAGATCGGATAAGAGGGCTCGAAGCCATAGTAATTCACTAATGGTGTGTGTGCCATAGCTCGATATTTGGCCTCTGCAAAGGAATGAGTGAAGGGAAATCCTAATTTCTCGGTCCAGGTTCGTCCAGATCTGATCAGATCAAGAGATATATTTCAAAATTTTTTTTTGATCTCAATCAGATCTTGATAAGTTTCAGATCTGATTATTATTATTTTAATAAATAAAATAAAATAAGATAAATTAAATCTAATTTAATTTATCTGATTTGGGTAATCCTATTACCCTGTAGATGATCCTGATTGCAGCGGAAGGTTCTGGATCTTAGCCACGCAAGCACCTGGCCTCTATCGGTAACCACTCGGATTGGATCTGGAGATCCTCTTCTTCTCTATCACACCTCCAAAAATCAGATCTGGATCTGATCTGGAGGATCTTCAAAACTCTTTTGAAGATCTGCAGTCGTCCTTTGCAGCAGCGCAGCCTTCTTGTTTTTGATCGCCTTTCCTTGATCTGAATCGCACCAAACTAAGTCCAAAACCCTTTTGGACGTGGAGAGGAGAAGGAGGAGAAGTTTAGGCATGGAGGAAGAGGGGAGAGGCAGCCTTGGGGCATGGGAAATCTCTTAGAATTAGGGTTGGGCGCAGGGTCTTATTTATAGACCTCTTGTGATCCAACTCCTCTTCCTCTCAACCAATCACAATCCTTTGTGAAATCAGATCTAAATCTGATTGGTTGGAATAGAGACCCCTGGATTCCTCCTTAGAGGGCGCCTAAGACCAGTCAAATTGGATTCTTAGTAGAACTCTGATTGGAATCCAAAAGGGAGGTGGAGTCCTTGTCCAATAAGGACTCCTAGGCGCCTCCTACTTGGGCTCACGCCACCCTTGGCGTGCGCCCTTCTCCTTGCCAGGTTCTGGCAGGGGGACAGGCCCCCACCAGCTCTCCAATAGGTGCATGACATGTGGTCAAAAGTCAAAGTGTCAATGGTCAACGTTTGACCAGTCAAAGGTAGACTTTTGACCAAAGTCAAAGAACAAGAAATGGCAGGTGACCAAAAATGGCAGGTAATGTCTTACAAATAAGACAACCTTATTCTGACTTGGACAACCTCCAGTCAGACCATATGAAGGCCTCTGATTGAGCACAAACTCCTTTGGCTCAGTCAGGACAACTTATTTGTGATAGTAAAAGAAGAACGTTAGGTTCAATCGAGTGCTAGCACGATTTCCTTGAACCTAATTGAATCTCATTCAGATCAATTGAACTAGATTAGTTCAATTGATGATCACCAGATTCAAACCCTTGTTTGTGTGACCCAGTTAGGTTCAGTTCTATATGGTAATGGGATATGTCATGATCTCTATCATCGACATCATCGAAACTCCTTTCGATGGATCAGAACTCTTCTGATTCGAACAGCTAGAATGATCGATCATCTAAATCATTCTAATTGCTCCCAAAATCCACCAGTGACACCTAGCAGTATATGGTGGCAACCCATCAGAGCTGAATGCGAACCTCTTGGTGCAGCTACCTGTGTGATTAAGTTCTTCTATCTTGAGCCCCGATCAGATTAGGGTTAAGGTGAACTCGTCAAACCCTAGTCTCTGTCATATGATGTAATCATTCGATTCGAGTCCAATGTGAAAATCTAAATAGAAACTCTTTCTATTATTTCACTCTACCATGGCCATGGATTTCTGGACTTGATTCTCATGATCATCATAGGGCTACTCCTCTACCACCGAGGTAGATAGATTCCATCTTGATGCAATCCAGTTCCTACAATGAACATGCTATAGCCAACATACACCTCAGGGTTCCATATGGCTAGGAGACCGAGTAATGGTGTAGTCAAACTATAACACCCTCAAGGTGAACTGTCGATGCATCTCAGGTCAAAGAACCAGACACACTACTGCAGCATCGAGTCAGTCATTGACGAGAAGGTAGACTTCCTAATGACTACTCGAGGTGGTCACGCTCAGTGCCCTCGTTCTCTAACGAGTACCTGTACTCTCGCTCCGGTGTCTCCACACCGTAGACTCAAGACTCATCTACTAAAGAGAAGCGATTCGTACACCAACCTTCCGGATCAATCACCATCCTCGTGATGATCCTATGGTCGGGAGCTGTTTATGAGTTAATAATGATTATTCATGTCTTAAATTTTCAACTCTTGAAAATATGAATTATCATTATCATTAACTCAAAGGATGTATCACAGACACTAAATACACATATGTGATAGAAAATAATCCATTTTATTGATTATAGTTAAAATTATAATTTTGTCCCTAGAAGTGTATTACAAGTGTCAGCCAATTCTGGCTTCTAGGGCACATATATCTAACAATCTCCCACTTATCCTAAAGTCAATTGGCTACAAGTCTAAGTTCCATCTTCTCAAGGTGGGCTTCGATCTTCTGCTGGCCCAACGGCTTTGTAAGTGGGTCTGCCACATTATCTGCGGAGTTGACTCTCTTGACCTCAACGTAACCTTTCTCAAGGTAATCGCGGATGAGATGATATCACCGTTTGCTTGGAACTCTTCCAGCAGACAGCTCCACCATTGCACACAAACAGACTTTCAGATGTCGACCTCTGACTTGGTTTGACTTCTGGTGGATCTACCAAGGTCCAGACTTGGTTTGAGTGCATCGAGTCGACTCTGACTTCATTGCCTCAAGCCATTTCTCGGAGTCGATATCTGATATCGCCTCGTTGTAGGTTTTGGGATCATCACCATGAGCACCATTACCTATGAGGAATATTTCCTCTACGTCCTCTGAAATAATACCTAAGTATCTTTCAGGGGGACGGAAAACTCTTTCCGATCTACGAGGTGGAGGAGGTAGTGTTCTTATTGGCTCAACCTGATTTGGTTTCACTTGGTCCTTAGCTCTTTCTGCTTGTGAGACTTTCTCATCAAGCTTAATCTGCTTTCCAATGCCACTATCTTGAATAAACTATTTTTCAAGAAATATGGCATGTCGACTCACAATCACATTGTGGTCTTCTGGAATGTAGAAATAGTATCCTAATGACTCTTTAGGATATCCTATGATTCGAGCTCTAAAGGACCTAAACTCTAACTTGTCCGCTTGTTGTCTTTTGACATGAGCCGGACAACCCCAAATTCTGAGATGACTCAGACTTGGTTTCTTACCGTGCCATATCTCATACGGTGTGGTAGGAACGGTTTTAGAGGGAAACCCTATTCAGTAAATAGATTGAAGTTAATAATGAATGTCCCCAAAGAAAATCTGGGAGGTCTGTGAAGCTCATCATGGATCGAACCATATCCAATAGAGTCCGATTTCTCCGTTCTGAAACCCCGTTGAGTTGAGGTGTTCCTGGTGGAGTCCATTGAGAGACTATGCCATTTTTCTTAAGATAGTCTAGGAATTTTCGGCTAAGGTATTCACCTCCTCGATCTGATCGAAGAACCTTAATGGGTTTTTCTGTTTGTTTTTCTACTTCATGTCTGAATTCTTTGAACTTTTCAAAAGCTTCAGACTTGTGTCTCATAAGATACACATACCCATACCTAGACAGATCATCGGTAAAGGTAATGAAGTAGACAAAATTGCCTCTAGCCGGCACATCAAATGGGCCGCACACATCAGTATGTACTAGGGCAAGGAGATCTGTGGCCCTCTCCCCATGTCCAACAAAAGGGAGTTTAGTCATTTTGCCTTGAAGACAAGATTCACAAGTTGGATATGACTCAAAAGTCAATGGACTCAATAGCCCATTTTTCTCCAATTTGTTAATCCTATCTTCTGCTATATGACCTAATCTCAGGTGCCATAGATATCTGTCGTTTGGACTATCCCTAGGTCGTTTGGCATTCACGTTTTGCTCGATAGTTAAAACAGGTACATCAATATGCAACTGATAAAGACCATTAATAAGGAAACCATTTGCAATTTTATTTCTTTCATAAAGAATGTTACAATGGTCCTTAAAGAAGGTGATCACATAACCTTCTTGTGCTAAGCATGAAACAGAAATCAAATTCCTGCTAGCTGCAGGCACATAATAACAGTCTTTTAAAACTAAGTCTAAACCAGATGGTAATCGCAGAGGGTATGTTCCCACGGCTACTGCAGCAACTCTTGCTCCATTACCGATGCGTAGGATCATGTCTCCATCCCTCAGCCTCCTGCTATCCTCAAGACCCTGCATAGAAGTGCACAGATGAGCACTAGAACCAGAGTCAAGCACCCAACTGGATGCAGAAGAAACCGTAAGGTTAGACTCAATAACGAGCATACCTCCAGAAGGACCTTCCTTCTTGTTCTTTAGGGTGGCCAGGTAAGTAGGGCAGTTCCGCTTCCAATGGCCGTCGCTGTTGCAATGGAAATACTTTCCTTTGCCATCGACCTTTTTCTTCGATTCTGCCTTCTTCTTCTTTGATCCTTCCACCTTTTGCTTTTTCACAGACTTCTTTTTCTTTCCATAAGACTTTCTTTTGGAAGAAGTCCGTTCCATAGCAAGAACTGAGCCTTTAGAACCTTTCATAGAAAGCTCAGCGGTAACCAGCATATTCATCAACTCGGCCAAGGAATTTTGAAGTTTATGCATGTGGTAATTCATGATGAATTGCCCATATGCATCAGTCAAGGATTGCAGAATAATATCGTTCTGCAGTCCAAGTCCAACTTCACACCGAGCTTCTCAAGCTCTTCCATGTCCTTGATCATTGTCAGACAGTGATCTTGGACTGACTGCCCATCACGCATCTTAGCCTTAAAAAGTCATTTTCGTGACTTGATATTTGGCTGCGCGACTCTGTTCACCAAACATCTCCTGCAGGTGAGCCAACATTTGGCGAGCAGTCCCGATATCTTCATGTTGGCGCTGGAGCTCATCAGACATCGAGCCCAACATGTAAGTATCTGGCCTTATTATCTTCGTCAATCCATTTTTCCAGAGACGCTCTCTGTTCAACAGATGGACGGGCTGGTAAGGTGGGAGGGTCCTGGTCCAAAACATGGGTTAACTTCTCTGGAACCCAAAATAATTTTGTAGTTCCTGAGCCAATCTTTATAATTGGGTCCAGTCAGTCTATGTGTGTCCTAGGATACGTGCCAAGTGGGTTGGACGCAGACATTTTTCCTGTAGAGAGTCAAAGATTCTAGTTAGATACTGTAATTTTGACTTGACCAATTTATTTAGGGAATTTTATTTTTAAACAAATTAGCTCCCACTATTTTCTCGGATCCCTACACTCCCTCTGTAGAGATGCGAAAATCTCCACGATTGATGATTTCTAGTGGGTGGTGCGGTCTCACCAACTGACTCATCACCTCACCTAACAGTTATTGGTGATGGGTTAGCCAATGAGTGAACAACTCTTGTTCAATGATTCTCTAATCATGGTGCACCCAAACTTGGTCTCTAATTCATGAATCTCACCGTATCCGGAATATTGATCCACTCCTTAGTTAAGTCAGACCCACCATTTGCATAGACTGGGTTCCTAATTGAGTCTCTCACCGTATCCAGAATATTGAGCCCAACTCATCCTCCAGCCCATAGCATCCAATGCCTAATAGACATGGTTGCGTCTTCCCGGTGCAACTGAGCCACTGTATCCAGCCGAGAACAATCAACCCCGGGAAGGGCCCGCACATCTACAATGGTGGAAGACCTCAGACTTAATCTTTTCTTAGGGAGAATTGATTCAGGTCTCATTAAACTAGACTTGGCTTAGTCATAACAATTATGACTAACCTAGTGGCATGGGTTAGCTCGGATTATTGACCACCTCAGATCAGAACTGTGTCAACAGATATGGCCAGGTAAGTGAGATCGGTGGAAGGAATATGCCATTAACTCGTACAAGAACGCATTCAGGTCGAGTAGCTTCCAATTAAAAACCAGTCGGTCGTCTGTGCCAAACTTACCTTAGACACCAAATTGTTGAGTCAGAACCAATTGGGTTAGCCTACAATCCAGACTCTAACCTCTGAGCCTAATTAGGTCTTGCTTGATCGTGACTCGATCTTGACCCAGACTTAATCCTATTAGGCTGGTCAATTTAAGCATTGTTGATCCCATCTAACCAACTCTTGATTCGGTTTGATCAACCGCTTAGACCTAATTGAGCTACCCAAGCCCGAACCCAGTATTATGAATATGTCTTAGATCTAAAATTCTCAATTTTAGACCTAATTAATATTCCATAAACTTAATTCTTAATTAAGTTGGGTTCATAAACAAAATATGCACAATAAATCCTAGGGTTTCAGGATCTAGGGTTTTGCAGAAAGTAAGTTTTGGGTTTCTGATTAAGGACGAACACGCAGCACCCCTACACATCATAAGAACACCCCATCGAATGGAAAAGAGAGGGCCTTTAAACCCTTCTTCGTTCTTATGACCGGACGGCCAAGAGGAACGCCTTAATCAGGAACATGTCAATACTACAAAACTAGTTATAGATCTATATCATATATCTCATATACAAATTAGATCTAATCATGGCATATTTTGCATACATCTCATGTATCAAATCATGCATATTTTCAGATCTAAATTATCTCATAATAATCTAAAAAATTAGATTTAAATTGATCTAATCAAAATAAATTCTAATCTAGACAATTATGTAGAACTATTCTACAACTAGTCTAGACATGCATCAATCATATCTCATATGATATTTAAAATTAAATAATTTTTATTTACTATTTATCAGATGTTATTATAATACTTATAATATCAAAAAATAGTAAATAAGAAGATCTAAAATATGATTTAATCAGATTAAATCAAAGACATGCAAAACTATTCTATAGAACTATTCTATTCTAGAACTAGTCATGCATATCTTCATGTTCTTAGATCCAAATCATTTAATTTTAATTTTTCTGATTTCAGATCTGATCACATCTCATGTGACATCTAAAATCACTTTATTTTTTAATTAAAATAAAATTAAAATCAGATCTAAACAATTTAGAACCATGGCTCTGATACCAGTTGAAGGAAAATCCTGATTTCCCGGTCCAGGTTCGTCCAGATCTGATCAGATCAAGAGATATATTTCAAAAATTTTCTCTTGATCTCAATCAGATCTTGATAAGTTTTAGATCTGATTATTATTATTTTAATAAATAAAATAAAATAAGATAAATTAAATCAAATTTAATTTACCTGATTTGGGTAATCCTATTACCCTGTAGATGATCCTGATTGCAGCGGAAGGTTCTGGATCTTAGCCACGCAAGCGCCTGGCCTCTACCGGTATCCACTCGGGTTGGATCTGGAGATCCTCTTCTTCTCTATCACACCTCCAAAAATCAGATCTGGATCTGATCTGGAGGATCTTCAAAACTCTTTTGAAGATCTGCAGTCGTCCTTTTGCAGCAGCGCAGCCTTCTTGCTTTTGATCGCCTTTCCTTGATCTGAATCGCACCAACCTAAGTCCAAAACCCTTTTGGACATGGAGAGGAGAAGGAGGAGAAGTTTAGGCATGGAGGAAGAGGGGAGAGGCAGCCTTGGGGCATGGGAAATCTCTTAGAATTAGGGTTGGGCGCAGGGTCTTATTTATAGACCTCTTGTGATCCAACTCCTCTTCTTCCTCTCAACCAATCACAACCCTTTGTGAAATCAGATCTAAATCTGATTGGTTGGAATAGAGACCCCTGGATTCCTCCTTAGAGGGCGCCTAAGACCAGTCAAACTGGATTCTTAGTAGAACTCTGATTGGAATCCAAAAGGGAGGTGGAGTCCTTGTCCAACAAGGACTCCTAGGCGCCTCCTACTTGGGCTCACGCCACCCTTGGCGTGCGCCCTTCTCCTTGCCAGGTTCTGGCAGGGGGACAGGCCCCCACCAGCTCTCCAATAGGTGCATGACATGTGGTCAAAAGTCAAAGGGTCAATGGTCAATGTTTGACCAGTCAAAGGTAGACTTTTGACCAAAGTCAAAGAACAAGAAATGGCAGGTGACCAAAAATGGCAGGTAATGTCTTACAAATAAGACAACCTATTCTGACTTGGACAACCTCCAGTCAGACCATATGAAGGCCTCTGATTGAGCACAAACTCCTTTGGCTCAGTCAGGGACAACTTATTTGTGATAGTAAAAGAAGAACGTTAGGTTCAATCGAGTGCTAGCACGATTTCCTTGAACCTAATTGAATCTCATTCAGATCAATTGAACTAGATTCAGTTCAATTGATGATCACCAGATTCAAACCCTTGTTTGTGTGACCCAGTTAGGTTCAGTTCTGTATGGTAATGGGATATGTCATGATCTCTATCATAGACATCATCGAAACTCCTTTCGATGGATCAGAACTCTTCTGATTCGAACAGCTAGAATGATCGATCATCTAAATCATTCTAATTGCTCCCAAAATCCACCAGTGACACCTAGCAGTATATGGTGGCAACCCATCAGAGCTGAATGCGAACCTCTTGGTGCAGCTACCTGTGTGATTCAGTTCTTCTATCTTGAGCCCCGATCAGATTAGGGTTAAGGTGAACTCGTCAAACCCTAGTCTCTGTCATATGATGTAATCATTCGATTCGAGTCCAATGTGAAAATCTAAATAGAAACTCTTTCTATTATTTCACTCTACCATGGCCATGGATTTCTGGACTTGATTCTCATGATCATCATAGGGCTACTCCTCTACCACCGAGGTAGATAGATTCCATCTTGATGCAATCCAGTTCCTACAATGAACATGCTATAGCCAACATACACCTCAGGGTTCCATATGGCTAGGAGACCGAGTAATGGTGTAGTCAAACTATAACACCCTCAAGGTGAACTGCCGATGCATCTCAGGATCAAAGAACCAGACACACTACTGCAGCATCGAGTCAGTCATTGACGAGAAGGTAGACTTCCTAATGACTACTCGAGGTGGTCACGCTCAGTGCCCTCGTTCTCTAACGAGTACCTATACTCTCACTTCGGTGTCTCCACACCGTAGACTCAAGACTCATCTACTAAAGAGAAGCGATCGTACACCAACCTTCCGGATCAATCACCATCCTCGTGATGATCCTATGGTCGGGAGCTGTTTATGAGTTAATAATGATTATTCATGTCTTAAATTTTTAACTCTTGAAAATATGAATTATCATTACCATTAACTCAAAGGATGTATCACAGACACTAAATACACATATGTGATAGAAAATAACCCATTTTATTGATTATAGTCAAAATTATAATTTTGCCCCTAGAAGTGTATTACAAGTGTCAGCCAATTCTGACTTCTAGGACACATATATCTAACAATAAGATACTATAGTCTGCTTCTTAGCACGCCAAGAAATTGGAGCATCTTTCAAAGAAACATAGAAATCTGTAGTAGAGTGCTTTGTCATGGAACATCCTGCCCAGTCTGCATCACAATAAGTATATAACTAAAAGGTGTTGACATTTGAAAAAAATATGCCTTGACCTGGAGATCCTTTCAAATATCGTAAAATATGGAAGGCTGCATCTAAGTGTGGTTGCCGAGGAGATTGCATAAACTACGTTAGAATACGCACCGAGTATGCAATATCAGGCCTGGTGATGGTCAAATAAATGAGTCATCCCAGCAATCAATGATATGGACCTGGATTGTCAAGAAGTTTTCCATCATCTGCCGTGAGCTTGAGATGTTGCTGCATAAAAAATTTTGTGGGCTTGGTCCCCAACATTTCGATCTCCTGAAGAATATCAAGTGTATATTTTCGTTGGGATACAAATATGCTCGAAGATGATTGTGCCACTTCTAACCCAAGAAAATATTTAAAGTTGCCTAGGTCTTTAATGTGAAACTTATCTTACAAATGTTGTTTCAATGCCTGATATTTTGAACGATTATTCTCTGTAATAATCACATCATCTACATAAACAAGAATGGCAATGAAAGAGTCCTCATCCTATTTGGTGAATAGAGAGTGATTGGCTTTAGATTGAGTATAGCCATATTGGAGCAAGGAGTGGAAGAACTTTTCAAACCACTGTCTTGACGCTTGCTTAAGTCCATAAAGAGACTTACGCAACTGACAAACATGTGTATCACTTGATTTTAGAAATCCTGGCAGAGGTGTCATGTAAACTTTTTGATGAAGATCATCATGAAGAAAAGCATTATTGACATCCAACTGATGTAACTGCCAATGTTTAGCAGAAGCAACAACTAAGAGACACTATACTGTAGTCAATTTAGCCACCGAAACAAAAGTCTTGGTGTAGTCAAGGCCTTCTATTTATGTGTATCCCTTCGCCACTAATCGAGCTTTGTATTGCTCAATAGAACCATCGACCTTATATTTAATTTTGTATACCCATCTCAATCCAATGGGTTTCTTTCTCAAGTGGTAAATGCTCCAAGGTCCAAGTGCCATTTTGCTAGAGAGCAGTGAGCTCAGCTCCCATTGCTTCTCACCACTTAGGATCCTTTACGGCTTGAGAAAATATTTTAGGTTCTTTATGAGAGGTGATAACTGAAAGAAAAGCTCGATGAAAAGCATTAAGCTTAGAATAAGTGAGGTAGCAAGAAATAGGATAAGGCTTATCTAAGGTCACTGAATTGGCGGATATGTCCAGGCGTCTTTCCACTCCTGGGGCATCGACAATATAGTCCTGTAATCGAACAAGTTGCTTCCTATCTCTGATGAGCCATGAGTTAGGTCCAATGGTTTTAGAAGGTGAAGCTTGCTCAGGAGAGATAGTATCAATTGCGTCAAGAGTCCTATTCAAACTTGACATTTGATCGAATCAATGGAATTGGTTTGTGTTTGATCTAACTCATGAGAAAGAATAGGGTTTGAAACCTATCCTTGGGCCTGGCCCAAATTAGGTACATGACGTAAATTATTGGTTGTCAAAGGAAATCCCATATCATAATCAGTCTGATTTGGTTGTGAAAAAGAAGGTATAATAGAAGAGGAAGGTGATCTTTGAGAATAAGGAAATGTCTTCTCATGAAAGATAACATGACACGAAGTAAATATTTTATGAGTTTCAAGATCATATACACGATAGCCCTTTTGACCAAGAGCGTATCCAACGAACACACAAGCATGAGAACGAGGTTGAAATTTATCACTGGACGTCTCATGCACATAACAAAGGCTACCAAAAACTCTTAGATGATCATAGGTGGATGGTTTATGAAATAAGAGTTCGTAAGGACCCTTGCTATTCAATTTTGGTATGGATGTTAAGTTAATTAAATAGGCGGTAGTCAAAACACACTCCCCCCAAAATGACACAAGCAAGTTGGCTTGAAATCTTAGAGCACGGGCAATATTTAATAGATGTCGATGCTTACGCTCAACCATCCCATTTTGTTCTAGTGTCCCGACACAAGAAGTTTGTGATATAATTCCATGTTCTAAAAGATGCGATTTCAATGATCCGACTACAAACTCTTGAGCATTATCACTACGTATGTATTTAATGTTGGCATCAAAATGATTTTTGATCATAGCATGAAAATTAACAAAGTATTGATATGCCTTGGATTTTCTTTATAATAGATAAACCCAAGTAGCCCTTGTCCAATCATCAATAATAGTGAGAAAGAAATGAGCTCCCATGTGTGATGAGGTGCGATATGGTCCCCATATATCAATATGAACTAAATTAAATGGTGAAGCAGATTTATTAATGCTCAAGAAAAATGGCTTTCTTGTTTGTTTTGCATGATAGCAAACATCACAATAATTATTTATGAAATCAAAAGAAGTACTTGAGAGAAAAGGAACAAGTTTCAAACGCTTGTAAGAGCAATGTCCTAATCGAGCATGCTAGAGATTAATTGAAACATCGACTTTATTTGTCCATGCAAGATGTATTGTCAAGCCTTTAAAGTAGTAGAGACCATTTCGGAGTTCACCCAATCCAATCAGCTTCCTCGTGGCAAGGTCCTGTAGAGCATAAAATATGGGAAAGAAGAGAACAACACAATTAAGTTCTCCAGCAAGTTTGCTTACTGAAACAAGATTGCAAATAAAATTAGGAGCATATAAAGTATAGTGCAAGATAATATCATTGGTCAAAGTAACATCACCATATGAATATACAGGCATATTGACTCCATTAGGTAGAGTAACTGGGAGTGCATTGTCAAGGGGTTCAATATCATGAAGAAAAGACTTACAAAAGGTTAAATGTTCGAAAGCACCACTATCAAGGATCCAAGAATGACAAGAATCAAGAGAGGCCTTACCAACAAAATTTATAGCATTTTGAGTCTTATCTTGTCCAAGAAGAAAAATAAGTTGCTGATGTTGTATGGGAGAAAGACCCGACATTGGAGAGATTTTGTTTGTAGTCGATGGTGTAGTAGCATTCATAGCAACCCCTCCTTGGTGCTGACTACCAGTCTCTACTCCATTGCCTCTATCTTTAACTCGATCTTTGGATTGTCATCCAGGTGGATACCCGATTAGCTCGAACCATCTATCATGGGTATGTCCTGTCTTCTTGCAGTGGTCGCATTAAAAATATTTTTATTCTTTTTCTTGGAGTCGATCTTCTTATTAGGCCTTTCTGTCATGGCCTTAACAGTAAGAGCCACGGCTTTGGATTGAGAAGTTTGAACTCTGGCAACTTCCTTCTGCTTTTTACCTCGAATCAATAAGGCATATGCCTTATTAACTATTGATAATGGCTCCATGGATAGCAGCTGATCTCGCAACATGTTGTGGGAGTCCTTCAAGCTGAAAAGAAATCGATGTAGTCTTTCTTCTTCTTTCTCAACTTGGATCTCTCTAGTGGCTCCACAAGAACAAGTCGGCACCTTGGAATAAGCCGCAAGTTCCTCCCACAAGCTACAAAGGTGGGCATAATAAGTGGCAATAGTCATATCATTGCCTTGTCTGAAACTCTAGATTTGGGTCTTTAACTTATGAATACGAGGAGCATTGCCTTGAGAGTATCTTTCTTCAAGATCGACCCAAATATCTCGAGCACTTTCAAAAAAAGAGATGTTGTCATAGATTTCTGGTACAACAGAGTTGTAGATCTATGACATCATCTTTGAATTGCAAGTATCCCATAGAAAATGATCCCGCGATCCATCTATAGGTCGTGCAAGTGTCCCATCAATGAATAGAATTTTTCATTTAGCTCGAAGAGCAGTGATAATAGCCCTTCGCCACGTAGGATAGTTCGGTCTCTTGAGCAGAGATGTCATAAGGGCATTTTCAGAATTCTCCAAAGGTGAGATGAAATAGGAAGATGTCGGATCATGCGCAGTACTTAAGATCGATGGCGAACCATCCACCATAGATTCAATTGTAGTGCTCTGATCGATTTGATCGGATATGTTGATGAGAACAAAATGCAGTAACTATTTGCCTCCAGCTATGTGCAAGAGAATGCTTTAGCAACAACTTGCCGTAAGTGCTAATCGAGGAAAAGACTCGGATCAATGGTGACCTTGCTCTGATACCATGTAAAAGAAATGCTTGAGAGATGAAGGAAAAAGAGAAAAAACATAAGAAAGAAAGTAGAAAAGATTTCTTCGATATATTTCACTATGATATGTACATCCATATATAGAGGTGAAGAAAAAAAAATAGGCAGAACATTGGAGAGATTACGGTATCAATCATGTGATCCTCTCAATCTAAAAAAATCTGCCATAGTAATTGTATATAATATTCTAGACAATAGACATTCCTAATATTCTGTAACATGCCATTGTAAAAATATTCTAGACAATATATATTCTTAATATTCTGTATATTTCTAATATAGGCAATGTACATTCCTAATACCATCTATTAGATTGACGAGCATCTCAAGATGCCACTCCTAAAAGCAAATGAAGAAAAAAATTGACGTGGTATTTTTATTTTCTTGAAATAAATACCAACATCAAATAATAAATATAAAGTTTTTGTTTATTATATACTATTTATGTTTATTTTATAGAGTTTATATTTATTCTTCAGAGTTTGTATTTATTCAAAATTTATATTTATTATGGATAGTTTATATTTATTCAGCCTTTAAATGAAGGCACCTTTAAGCCAAATAAATACAAATAACTCAAAATAAATACAAACTCCATAGAACAAACACAAACAACATATAATAAATAAAAATTTTATGTTTATCCTATGATGATTTATATTTATTTCAATATTTATTTTTTTATAGCTATTTTTAATTCAATATTTATTATTTTTTATAGGTAGTGGGAAAGAGGTCGGGGCCTCCGGGCGTTAAACCCTTCCTAAAAATTTTTCAAAATGAAGTCTAAAAAATTTAGAAAAAAATCTTAAAAAAGCCTTCTTTTTTATTATTTTAAAATCAAAAAAATAAAAAATAAATAAAAAATAATGAAAAAAAAGAAGGTGCCTTCTTTAAAGAAGGCTTGCCTTATTTTTTTTAAGATTTTTTTTTATTTTTTTGGGTGAAGATGCCTAAAAAAATTATTTTTTTTTCAACTTCCAATTTTTTTTCAGCATGGAAGGCACCTTCATGAGCCCTGAAGGCGCCAAGAGGCGGCTTCCAAGCTTAAAAAATAATAAAAAATTAAAAAAATTAATAATAATAATATTTTTTTTAATTTTTTTGGATAGTAGGCTTTTTTTTGAATTTTTTCTAGGCATGCCAATTTTTTTTCAGCCAATGCGTCTATTTTTTCAGCCCATACGTCTTTTTAGATGCGCGTTAGAAGATGCGTGCTGATCGAACGATCAAAAATTCGATCGGATGTAGGCTAGGCTCCGATCGATCGGAGTCCAATCTATCTCTATATATATAAAGAGAGGTAGACTGGGCTCCACTCGACTAGATCCTAGTCCATATTGGGTCAGATCTCCTACAGGCCTGCTAAAAAAATATGTAAAAAAATGCCTACTAGAAAAAAAAAAGAAGGCACCTAAAAGGTGCCTTTCCTTTTTTTTTTTCAAGGCTTTTTTTTTTACAAATTTTTTCAACAGGCCTTTAGGTCTATTTTATTTTCTAAATTTTTTTCAGACAAGCACACACCTATTTTTTCAACAGGCATACTTTTTCAGATGCTTATTTTCGAAGATACGTGTTGATCGAATGATCGAAAATTCGATCGAATATAGATTGAAATCCGATTGAGCAGAGCTTAATATATATATATATATATATATATATATATATATATATATATATATATATATAATCTCCTTAATTAGATTGGTGGCTGCCCAAAATCTTATAGGATCTCCTTCAAAGAAAAGCTATGCAGATTTTGCTAAAATAAAAAAGAAAAGGATAATAATCTATACAAATACATTAAAGAAAAAATCAGTGGTTTCCCAAAGCAACAAGTGTCATACATCTATAATGCCATGTGTTATTAATATAAGCTGTCGCATGTCATACATCGAATGGCCCACAAAGGCCTCCCTTATGGCTGAATCCCTTGCATTTAAGAAATGATAAAAAAATATATAGAGCTTATATTTAATATTTTTTTTTAAAAAATAATACGTGTTCTAAATCTACTTTCTTGGTGACAGAAACTTCCATTTAAGTGGATGGAAGATAAGATCCAGACATTCATTATAGATGAGAATGATTTAAATGAAGAGATCTCTGGATAGTTCCTCCCAACTGATGGTCAGGAGGAATGGATGTTTTGAACTGTTGGTAATACACCATTTGAGAGTTATTGGATGGATTTAGATAGGGAGTTAGACATGCTGGTGGCTCTATTCCAATCGATGGAGGGGGCTGCTCGATCAGAGAAGTAGAAGATATGATCGGATGGTAGACAATCAATGAGGGAGAGGGGGATTATAAACATCCCCATCCGAGTGATAGGTACCAGGCATGTGTGGAAGATAGGATTTACTTATGGTTTTTTTTTTTTTTACTGTAGCTATAGTTTTATATGTAAATCTTGTCCTTTATTTTGAACTCATCAGGTTGTATGGGATGGTTGCTGCAGGTGTGTTGCAGCCATCCATTCCCCTTGGTGCATCATCTGAAAAAAGGAGGATTTTGGTCTAACTCAAGCTAAGGTTCATTTGTATTTTGCCATCAGAGCTACGGGGGATTGCTACATTATTTGGCAGCCCTCCTACTCTCATACTATATCAGGTGGGAGAGAGGGTTATGATGATCAACGTATATATGCAACCACTGTTGATTGCCATTTCGGAAGGTTCTTGTATACAACAACCTTCCATTCCTGAAAATCGCCATGGATGGTGTTTTTAGTAGCCTTCCACATCAGTGCAAAGGAAAAGAATAAAGAGAAGATGGATCAGGATGGTTGCTGCTAAAGCTCAGTAACCCCCTAGCCCCTTAGTTTAGTTTGGATTTCGGATTGTGGTTCGGATCCAATAGGAAACTTTAGTGTTTTAGATTTCAACTGAATGGTTTGGATTTCATTAATGAAGCTAGCGGGTTCCAATCTGTGGATCCAGATATGAGGACCTAGGTTGTTGGATATTCAACTATGGGGTAATGGGTTATCAGGATCTTGGGTTTTGGGATTTAGAGTCATAGATTTGGATATGAGGACCCAGGTTGTTGGATATTCAACTATCGGATAATGGGTTATTAGGATCTCGATTTTTGGGATTTCAAGTTTTGCATAGTTGGGTTATCGGATAATAGGCTGATGTGTTTTTGGGTTTTGGGTTGTTTTCTATTTTGGTTAGCCTAGATGGCTGGGTTAGGATTAGGTTCGCCTAATAGGGTTTAGGTTAGCCCTAAGGATTAGCGATTTGGGTTAGCCCCAGGGATCAACAGGTTAGCCCTAGGGTTCGAGTAAGGGTTGGTGTTGGCATCAATGGTAGGGTTTGGGTTATGGTTAGGGTTAGGGTTTGGATGATGGAGGTGGAGTAGGGTTAGGTATCTTTAGCATTAGAATTTTGGCTAAGGTTTCCGATTGGGAAGAACCATGGATGGTAAGGGTTCAGATTAGGAGGATCGGGATGATGTGGTAGGGAGGGTGAGGGTTGATGCTAGGGTTTGGGTTTGGATTAGGGTTAGGGTTTGGTGCATGGAGGGTTAGGATAACTATTAGGGTTGGGGTTAGGGTTTCGACAATGGAGGTCAAGACGATAGAGAGTTAGGGTTGGAGCTTGGATTGGTAAGATGTTGGGGAGGGTTAGGGTTAGCACCGGGGCACGGGTTAGGATTTGATCCATGGATGGCTAGGGTTTTGGGTTGAGAGAGCTAGGTTTTAGGGTTTGGTCCACGAAGGTGGGGATGGCATCAGGTTGTAGAGGGTTTCAGTTATGGTTAGGGTCAATAGGGCCATGGCAAGGAAGAGGTTTAGGAGGAAATCAAGAGAGAGATAATGAAGAAAAAAAGAGGGGATTGAATCATGACCGACTGAGTGTAAGAGGGAGAAAGGAACAGTATAGGAAATGATATCGAAGATGAGCAACCTAGCAGCAAGCCAATGCCAGCAAGGGACAGCGGATGATGATTCGATGCATAGCGAAGAGAACAACAACTCCATAGCAAACGGCTCCATGGTTCGAATCCTCCCTCTTTGGTGCGCGTCCTGAAGCAGTGAAGTCAATCTATGGTGATGGGATTCGGCCAGCAAGGGGATCCAACACAAAACAGAGGTAGAAGTAAGAAGAAAAAGGAGAATTGGAGAGATATCAAGAGGTGAGGGGCAAGGGGGGAAACCGATAGAGTGGAAGAGTTGGGATAGAGAGGGGTGGGCTATTTAAAAGGGTAGGCACATAGATCGGTTTATGCATTTATCACACATAAAATCTATATGCATTTCCTTATTATGTGCACGTTCTCATAATGAGGTTATGCAGAAATTATAGAAAAAAAAATTTAGTTATTTTTTGTTTGGGTTAATTTATTGAAAAAAATTGATAATTTTTTTCAGGATAAAATGTTTGGGATTGTTATATAATATTGCCATAGATTAGTTAAAAAAAATCTTTTTTAATAAATTTATATTGGTGAGCATAACAATTTAAATATTTAATTTTACATGTTTCAATATAGAATCCTAAATTTAATCTTAAAAATCTAAAAAAAATCTTTTTTGATGAATTAGGATCATCTAATTAATACAATCCATTTTATTTTTTAATTTTTGAATATTTTTCATTTGCATAGTATAAATCAAGATATTTTACATATTTACACATAAATTCTTAAAATTTATCTTAAAAATTATATTAAAATACAATACATAGACCTAAAAATATGATTTTACATTTAATGCTACAATGGTTTTTTAAAAATCTATGTTGGCTAGCATAGATTATAATAATTTTAAAAAAATTAAAAATAAGATAATATATTATTTTTATTAAATAATTTTATTTTCAAATTGAGTTAGTTTATAATTTAATTAATGCATCTTCATTATAAATCTATTTATTTTTTAATTTTCTAATATTGTTTATTTGCATATTATAAATCAAGATATTTTACATATCCAGACATAAATTCTTAAAATTTATCTTAAAAAATTATATTAAAATACAATACATAGGCCTAAAACTACAATCTTACATCTAACGCTACAATGATTTTTTTTTAAAATCTATGTTGGTTAGCATAGGATATAATAATTTAAAATAATTTAAAAATAAAATGATATAATATCTTTATTAAATATCTTTTTCAAATTGAGTTTGTTTAAAATTTAATTAATGCATCATTATGCTTGTTAGCATGAATTAGTGTATCGATAGGATAATATAATGTGTTAATTATTTTTTTTAAAAGATGATTTATTTTATTCTTAGGTTACAACAACTAAGTTAAATATGACTTTTCTTACATGGTGTCCTATTTCTTCAATGAATTTTGCTTTGTTGGATGGATGGATAATTTAATATTTTTAGATAAAATAATTTTTTATTTAGCCCATCCAATTTTATATACTACGTACGTGATTAATTGATAATGCATGATTTGGCCAATGCAATTTATTAAATTGACATCGGATAAGACTATCAATTTTATATTAGAGGGCAGTATACCGCCAAAAATGGCAGATAGAACCGAAATGGTTTTTTTAGAGATAAACGATACAATTCTAACTAAAAATTATTATTTTTTAAAATTATTATTATATTATTATCAAATATTTTTTATCATTGTTTAATTTTGGCCCGCTGTGTAACGCGGATGACTTACTAGTAACCACTAATTGTTAAAAGATGACAGGACTCTTCAGAGTAACATTTAGACAAACAACTACGGTTGAACATAATATTCGTATGATAACGATTTGGTCATTCCTATAACTCTTCTTAGGTCTTAGATGGAGCTTCTCGTGTGCCTTTTTTTTTTTCTTTTTCTTTTTCTGTGGATGACCTATTATATTGATTAAATAGCTTGTTTTATCCACCGAAGGAGTAGTTAAAATCTTAGTTTAATTACTATGATTCGGTATGCATTGTGATCCGTGAATCCATGTTGGCATGGAGCAATGGGGTGTACAAGAGTGTGCAACATAAGGGCCATGTCCAACACGCAACCGTAGAGGTTCACGGTGGCACGTTTCCTGCGTCCCTCCTACGGCACTGTGATACTGAACCATGCAGAGCCTGCAATCTATCCATAGCTTAGCTTTGGGGATCACAAACAGTAAGTCCAAGAGAGTCCTGGATGGACAGGTCACAAGGTCGGGCTTTCAAGACCGCTTGCTTAAAGCACGTGACTATAGCATTGGCTTGTACCCACAAATAAAATTGGAACTGAATCAGATATAAATCGAATATTAATATATTTATATCTATATTTATTTTATCATAAATATAAATATAAATATAAATATTATTTAAATATAAAATTTTATATTTATATTTATTTTAAATAAATACGGATATAATTCGGATACTCGAAGTATAGATATAATTATGGATATAAATTAGATAATTAAATTTTATGATTATAAAATTAAAGATATTACTAAATAGATGATAAATCAAATTAATAATATATTTATATGGTTATATATATATTTTAAAAATTAATAAGCACTATATAAAATTATATAGTTTGCATGTAGATTCGGATATGAACCGAATATTTATCTATCCTAAACCTATTTATCGGGCGGGTTGGGCTGGATTCGGACCGGGCTCAACTTCAGAAAAATCAAAATTTTTTGGGCCCGAGCTTAGACCGGCCCGGCCTTCGGGCCTCCTTTTAAGGTCCGAGCCCAGTATATACCGGGCTTCAGGTTTTTGGGCCGAGCTTTGGGCTTTTCTTTTTTTATTTCATTTATTGAAAAATAGAATAACAAAAAATTAGGGCTAACATCAGTATTGATCCAATATTTTTCTCTTATTTTGTTATTTGGATCATCATATCTTGTACCGTATTATGTTGGAATTAGAAGAAAGTTTCTAAATAAAATATATGAAAAAATAATCAAGCTAAATAAGAGAAAATAATCAAACAAAGTATCAAATGTAAGGATTAAAAGTAAAATTATAATCAAAATACCAAGTGCTAAGTTGTACTAAGTTTCAACATTAAAATAATCAAACTTGTCAAACTAAGTGAAAAGAAAATAAGTACTAGACAATATTCTTATAAATATTTCATAATACATCATCAATATATTGTAGAATGTAGAACAATCACACTATCAAAATAGACTATATATTCCTCTTTATCTTTATTCATTATAATATGAAAATTTGAGCCTGCAGATCTCAAAAATATATGGGTTTAAGTTACATGGGTTTGGCCTTTTGAGCTTAAATGCATATCCAGACTGGGTCCATATAAATCCGAACCCGGTCCGTTTGAAAATTCGGGCTCAATTTTAAAACCCAGCCCGACCTATTGGACTAAAAATCAAAGACTAAGCTCATTTTAAGGGAGCCAGGCTCGGATAGATGGCCTGCATTTTGAGCAGATCTAATCTATCTATATCCATATATATATATATATATATATATATATATATATATATATATATATATATATATATATATATATATATATTTATATTTACAGATATAAATATAGATATGGATATTAGTCCAACTCTTAAATTTTTATTTATATTCGATTAGATGGATTCGGATAGATCCAAATAAATATTATCCATATCACTTTCACCCCTACCCACAAGAGGATAACATGGCAAAGTTTTACCGTTCCCTAATTTCCCATTTTTGGCCAGAAAGCTTTAATATTTCACACAGAAAAGGAAGCCTTAAGAAGGTTGCATATATTGTAACAGGTTTACAGCATTTGAGATAATGCGCTAAAAGTTACAGAAAGCAAATAAAAGAGATGCAAGAGGATTGTTCATCTCCAGCACAAGTGATTTTGCTTGTTATAATAAAATCTGTGAAAGCAGCTTTACAGCTTATTAGTTTTATTTATCAGAGCAAGGCGGCCGGACATTATTGAATAGTGAAGAATAAATCACAGAATACAATGTCTCTAGCAAATACTTATTCTAGTGACAGAGCAGCGACATGTACCCTCATGTCTACATACAAGTAATTAAGCAAGAATAGAAGAAAACAAGTCGATCCAAGCAATATAGTGTTTGATAGAGGGCATCGCGCAACTTCTCCCCACGATAATGCCCGCATATCTTCCATTCCTCCGCTTATCTGCCTCGATTTGGTCATATTGCTATCTACCGTGTTTTCCTGTTTTAATTGTTGACACGGTGGTTGCAAAGTCCCACGTCAGTTAGAATAGAACAAAATAAGATTTAAAAGTATTCTAAGCTTAAGTATTTTGAGCCTAATAGGTATTGGATCGGGCTTTTAAACATGAAAGAAAAAAAAATACCATAAAAAAATTGCCTATCAGCAAAAGTGGATTAAATTAGTTGGCCGTCAATCGGTGGATTGAAGGTCCTGAATTAATAATTACTCCACATAAAAATCACGAGTACCATTTTTAAATTCATTTTCTAAGGTAAATCTTTAAAAAATGAATGGCAATGGGTGCACTTGCAAATGAAGAAGTATTGGTGTCCCAGATTCAATTACCAAATTTGTTTCAAACTTAGGACACATCATCACCTGCATATCCATGTTAACGTGTATGCTTGGATTCTAAATCATAATGAATTATAGCGAAGAAAAAAATTCACACGCTGCCATTCAAATTATGCATCTCACGGGAGTCCCACAACAGGTGGAGGCAACCTCGGTGCGTACAAAACATTTCGGTCGTCATGTTAGAGCAGAACTAGCGAAGCATAACTGAATCACACAGAATAATTGCCAGGTAAGTTTCTTACCGGATATCAAAGCGTGAAGGGATGCTTGCATCTCTCCATTCCAAGCTCTGGAACCATTTCACATCTTCATCTTCTGCAACATGTAACTGTCCTCGGCCTTGGCGCACTTTCTAGGACAAATGCGAGCCTTCTCAGATTTGGACAGCTCCCCAACCCGATGTATTTTAGTGAAGGAAAATCAATAGATGTATCTGCTGGCTCCTCTTGGTGAAAGCTTTTCGGCATCAACAAGTTTATGAGCGATGGGTTGTTGAGCAAGGGAAATGCATCTTTTTTTAGTATAACACCATCCCCCTTTGCAATTATTGTCTCCATGTGATCATTATTTTGCAGATTCAATCTTTCTAAACTTCGGAGTTCGTTGGCCAAGCTTGCTGAGAAGAGATACCTCAAGCTCCTGCAGCTCCATATTTCTATCTCCCTCGAGTTTCTAAATGTTTGCGGAGGTAGAAATTTTGAGTTACTTAAATCCAACCGTTGTGAGAAAATAGATGCCAGATTATCACAATCAACCCGGTCTTTGTCTGTTTTTAATAAGCTATGAGATCCTCCACCATTAGATGCACTCTTGCTCGGGCATCCTCCAATTTGTAGGCATATCCTTCAAGAATCCGTCGCCGACAGCATACCTTGTCAGCTCGTCCTCGCTTATGTTGTAGTCTTCACGAAATAAGCAACAGAACGAAAACAATAATTTAGTCTCCTCGTCTTTCATATAATTGTAGCTCAGTTCTAGGCACTTTGAACAATTGGTCCTCTACACCTTCAAGGTTCTTTGGAATAACTCGCTTCAGTTGCAGCAAGGCACCTTCCCACGAGCTTTTCTTGCCTCGCCCCCGTGGTGCCCTTCCAACCACAACAATTGCAAGTGGCAGGCCTGCACATTCCTTAACTACCTCTCTTGACAAAGGTTCCAAATCAGGATCCTCGATGACTTCCCCAGCTTTGCTGTTGAATAGAACCCATGAATCCTCATCCGACGAGACATCAACAGGGACTGCAGTGTCGCACTCCATCGTTCCGCATACTCGAGCTTTCCGGGTGGTGATTAAAATTTTGCAACCTTTGTGGTCTTCTCCATATGGGATCCCAACAACAGTTTTCAACTCTAACCTGGCCCAGACATCGTCAAGCATTATTAGAATCTTCTTCTCCTTACGCAACCTGGTAGCCAGTGCCCAAGCTGCAGATTCACCACTCCCCTCGAGTGGCATACCCAACTCCTCAGCAATGCCACGTCTGATCTGCTCTATGTTTGGATTCTGTGATACGACCACTTTGATGACAGCATCAAACTTCTTATCTTTCTGCAATCTTCTGCCAATCTCTTCCATCAGGGTTGTCTTGCCGACACCGCCCATACCATATATTCCAATCAAGTGCTTATTCTCATCCTCTAATGCATTCATAACCTTATCCATGGCGATTCTAGTGGAGCTGAAGGCCATGAAATCACCCACCGGCATGGTTTGAGAAATACATTCATAACCTCAGGATTCCAGTTGTTTATTGATATATCTAAATACAATATAGCTAACAGATTTGAGAAAGACAAAGATATTCTCATACAATCTGATCGAATTGTTAATGGGCAAGGTTTGCATGTTTCCTAATCAAGATAAACCAGTAGACTTCATTTAGAGCTTATCCTCCCATACTTTTTCATCTACATTTCAGCTAGAATCCTTTCATCTATACAAGGGTAAAATTATGCACGTATGAATGTAGAGGAAGAGTCTAGACAATATCAGGTTGTAATATTTAATTTCAACCCTCAGAAACGACGACAACAGTGTTATGAAAAATGAACCAAAACCATCATGAGTTGGAAAAATTTAATAGTTCAAAAATGAATAGAATGATTTCCATTTTGCCAAAACACGGATACATGTCAGAAAAGCAGTTTAGAACAAAACCTGCAAAATTCTTTCCAAAGGTCCATGTTCAAGAATATGGCGATTCCTTTTGACAGCCGTACTCTCCTCTTCACCATGTCTTTGTTTTTTTCCTCAAGAAGCTTGAATCTGTTTTTGATGAAGATGCACGGTCATTGCCAACAGTTACATATTTAAATACATAATTACCAGGAATCAACTCAATAATGTCACAATGAACAATCAGAGCTTTGTCCTGAGTAGAGAGCCTCTTTTTGTGATTCCCAGATTTTACAATATCAGGATTTGGTCCTTCCTGCAAGGTCATTTAAATTATCAAGAATATTAAATATTTATATAAACACGGTCTAAGTCTCTCCACTATTAATCCCTGGGTAAATGAAATAGCAAATAGTTAGCAAATAGACATAAGTGTCAGAAAATAAGCCCTGATAGAATGATACAATGTGTTACAAATTATATGCCTCATATCACAACCTGTAGTAAGGTCATAATTATTAAATGTAGCTGTGCCGCCAAATTGTTCCCATCACAAGTCATAGAGGCAAAGAAGCAATAGCTAATACTACATAAATAGAGGACACAACAACTTCTGCGGAGCCATAAACTGTTGTATGCAAATTGACATGCTTGTGGCTAACTCTCTTGTCAGATATAGCAAGGTTATTGCAGCCAATAACATTGCCTCCTTGAAAAATCAGTATATTCAAGAATAAGTAATCTAACAAAGGTTCCTTTGAAGGGGAATTAAGAGGCCAATCTTCACCTAAAACAATTAAAAGGATTATAATTTTAGGATCCTAATCCATGGCCACTTTTACAAAGTATCAGTCATCCTCATCTCATGTAGGATATTAACAACCATTCGCATAAAGCATGTGACAGAATATATTACAATGCATATGTCAGCAAGTTAACATGAAAACTATGCGCAGCCATAATGTAAAAAGAATATACGTGTATGCATCCACAAAATTCTGATGAACTGTAAGGTGCATCTGTAAACCTTGGGTTTGATGAAAATATTTGCAATCAGCATTTTTATGTTATCCATTCCTTTCTGCAGTTCCGCTAATGATGTTTTTCAAGTACATATGATTATAACCAAAAAGAACTTTTATTTCAAGTATTTCAGATGGTCAACTTTCAACTCCTCTTTGCAAGTTCCATCTATATTTTACACAGCATCATCTTCCTAACTCTTCCATACAAATCTAATCACTGCACAAACAGGGCCTTCATTATCTTTGCTACTACTCATGTACTTATCTCATATACACCATAAGTTTACAATATATATCCAACTCAGCACTCTCATCTATAACACATGCATATTTTGGATTGATTAGTTCCAGAAATTCTGATCTTGACAATATAGCTAGAGCAAACATCATCATATAAAAGTTGCACTGCCACAATAAATTTCATTTGTACATATCCCACAAAAACTGATTTGGATGGGCACATTTGCATGATACCTATTACTATTGGGGGTTCCCTAACACCAAAATTTGTGAAAACATTAAATTTGATGTCTAGTAGATAGATAGCTATCTTTATAGCTATATTTAAACTTATTCACATATTGTTTGTTCTTTTGTCAGTCAGTTTTAGGACTTAAATGCATGATGAATCAAGTAGATAAAATTTTCATGACTACCTCTCATCAACAATGATCATTTGTGATTGGCCAAGGTATCTCTAGCAGGGAGAGATATCCACCAGAAATGTTCACTGGAGTCAGTCCCTAATAGGTATAACATCTAGCAAAGTTTCCGGTGAAGTTTAGTTTGCATCGCAAATATATAATCCTAAATTATAGTTGTATATAAATCAAAATTTTAAGCAACCATAAAGCATGGGAGCATGGTTTGGTTGCCTGGTGTAGATCAATTGCTTCGGACCAAAGCAAATCAATACATTTGATTAAAAAATCTCTATAGTGGGATTTATGTAAGATGTTAATATAAATTCATCCAACAAATTTCGTCTCAGTTTTTGTTCAAAATCGTAAGCTATCAGCAATAACTGTACCATACCATTGGTTACTTTCAAATTATAAGTTTCGCTCAGAATCATAAGCTATCAGCAACAATCATACCATACATGGTTACTTTCAAATATAAGCCACTGGCAACTATTGCACCATATCAGTGGTTAATTTTACTGACCTAATCTTAGTCACACTTATCAAATGATTGAGAGTTATATCCTCAGCTTAGGACCATTATATGCAAAAATCTTAGCATTACTCAAAAAAAAAAAAAGTCACAAAAGAGAATGAAAGTTATACGAATGCAATTCATAGAAATGCAAAAGAAAAGCAAATTTCATTCACATAAGTGAAGAGGCAAGTTTCGGATTACTCAGCAGATATTCTTACCAAGACCTTATTGCTATATTCTCCTAATCCAAGCATGAGGGGCGCTCATATGGTGGACATAAAAAAAAATTTAAAAAAAAAAAAAAAGAGGCTGTGAAAGAATGAAAAAAGATGAAATATCTTTTAACAACAGTTGATGAAATGAAAAAGAAGCTACATGCAGGAGTAATCAGTAGACTTTACTGTTGAAAGTTCTTCATTGCATGTAATCTCCTCAGTCGATACTTATACATACCATAAACACACAGGCGCATAATGTTGATACATGGACAGGATCACAGAGCTCATATGGTTGACATAGAAGGAAAAGAAAGAAAGAGTGAAAGACATGATTACATCATTCCAATAACTCAAAAAAGAAGCCAATTTTAGGATTACTCCGAATATTTTGATGTTAATATAGTTTCTTTTGGAATATTCTCTGTTATTCATATTGAAATATTATACAATGTAATTAAACGCTAACATATTGAGGTGGCTCACTTTTTCTAAGTAAGGGGGAAGACATTAGCAAATCATTGAAGACAGCGAAAAAGAAGCTATCTTTATAATTAATCCAAGGCACTCAAGGTCGCAAAAGGTAACACGATTATAAAAAAAAAAAAAATGTTGTGGTTAGGGGAAAAAATAAAAGGCAAAACGTAGGAAGGAAAAGAACATTAAAGACACATAAAAGAAATCATCCTTTCATCAAAAAAAAAGGGGAAAAAAAAGAAATCATCCAAAAAAGAAGCAATCTTTAGGATTGATCGGAAAAAGGGGCAAAAGATTACAACGTTAGTGATAAAGGAAAAAGTAAAAGAAGGCAAAAGATCACAGCGATTGAAAAAAATTGTGATCGTTAAGGGTGAAAAGAAAAAGGCAAAACGTAAGAAAGAAACGAACATGAAAGATACATCAGCGAAAGCATCCAAAAAAGAAGCAATATTTTGGATCGATCGGAGGATCTCAATGTCAAGATTTTGTTTTTTTCACAGCGCTAATAATAAAGGAAAATGTAAAAGAAAGAAAGAAACATTAACGAAATATGACCCAAATATTTCAAAGAAGCGGAAAAGAGGCAATCTTTAGGTACAGTTGGGGGGAATCAACGTCAGGGAAACCTCGCAGCCGACAAGATTAACCACGAAATCGGAGAAAAGCGCTAATAATAATGGAAAACGTAAAAGGAAGAAAGAAACATGAGAGAAATATGAACAATATCTTCCAAAGAAGCGGAAAAGAGCTATCTTTAGGTACGGTTGGAGAGAATCAACGTCAAGAAAACTTCAAAGATCACAGCGCTAACAATTAAGGAAAATATAAAAGAAAGAAAGAAACATAAAACAAATATGAACCAAATCTTTCAAAGAATCGGAAAAGAGACAATCATTAGGTACAGGGAATTAACGTCAAGAAAACTTCGCAGAAGACAAGATCAACCAAGAGACCTGAGAAGTGCGCTAATAATAAAGGAAAAAATCTTGTATATTTGCCATTAATAAATCTGGGGGAGGCTATCGCTTCCTCCATTCCACTCAAAAAAATAATAATAAAGGAAAATGTAGAAGAAAGAAAGAAACACGAAAGAAATGTGAAGAAAATCTTTCAAAGCACCGGAAAAGAGACAATCTTTAGGTACAGTTGGAGGGAATCAACATGAAGAAAACTTCACAGGAGATAAGGTTAAGCAAGAGATCAGAGAAAAGAAGTACCATGTAGGAAAGTAAGCGTTCTTTCCTAAAACCCTAAAGATCGTTGAAGCATCGGCGAACTCCTCCGCGAGGGACCCGGAGGAGAACAAGCCTCCAATTTTCTTGGAATGATGTAGCATTTGCAGTCGAAACAGAGGAACCCTAGCTTTCGCCCAAGGGGAGAGAAACCCTAGCTCGTCTCCGTTCCCCAGCCCGATACGGCCTTCTATAAGGCGGAGGAGGCCAGTACCGGTGAAGTCGAGAAGGAGACCGGAAGCAAGAGTTCCGCTGCTTCGGCGGGGTTTTATAACCGGGATGCGTACCGTTACGCTGACCGGTGCCAGGTTGGCAATTCCCGGAAGAGATGGATGGCCATAATCCTATTATTGCTTCCACGCTAGCTGATAAGGGCGGAATTAGCCTCCAGATGTTTGAAGTGGCTGAACACCGTCAACCCGGGCAACCGGGTTTGTTATCCAATTAATCACCTTTTTTGGGTCCCCTCCAAAATCATGTTATTTGCCCTCAGGCATAGGTCCCATGCCCCTCTTGGATTGATAACATAGTGGAGGGATCCACCTAAAGATGACAATTTATGATTTAATTTATCAATAAAATTATATTTGATATAAATAAATTTAATATCAATTTATTTAGATCTATTTATTAAATAAATTAAATTTAAATTTAAAATTTTAATTTATTTAATTTATTTAATAATTAAATTAAATTATAAATTAATCCATCCAATCTATTTAAAATCTGTCCAATCTATCTTTTATCTATTTATTTTGATCAATTTAATCAATTTAATCCATTTAACTCTAAATTAATTATATAAAATAGATCACATCATCTATTTAATAAATAAATTAAATTTAAATTTAAAATATTAATTTATTTAATAAATAAATTAAATTTAAAAATAATAAATTTTTGATTTAATCTGTATTCAATCCATATCTATCTATGTGATCTGACTTAATTTTCATCTTTAGATCCATCCTACCCACGAAGAACCAACGAAAGCTTCCCACCCGTCAAACAAATGAGATCAGTGCCCAAGGACCAATTTTACTCTGCTTTTGTCAAACTTCATGGCATTTTGTTCTCGCTTTCCAAAAGGGGGCATCCACGCTGTGACCGTTTGATGGAACCCCTTAGCAAAATAATAATAATCTTGATATATATTTTATGTTCAATAAAAAATTCTTATTTTTTTCCTAATCCTTTCGTACTTTCTTACTTTATACTTCTCAACGAAGGCATGTACGTCCATGCCAAGCCACTGGGAGCTTACAAAGGCCTCCTCTACCCCACACCTCATCAGAACTCGAGATTTGATTGAAGGTGATCTAACCGCTGTCATCAAGCTTTCGTTCAAAGCAACAAAACTTTCGCGCACTCAAAAGTGACACGGTATTGACACCTTGGTAGTCCCAAATTTAGATCAATTCTACCATCCTGGATGTCAGCTAATCGATTATGTTGGCTCATGAGATTATGTCATGATTAGCCCATAAAACATGGTGGATGGAATGTCTACTTTGGCCTTTTATTTATTGTGGCTAACCCATCATGACACTTTTTTCCCCTGATTGATGTACTTTGAATGGATTTTGCTGGTCTAACTTGTGAATTCTAGGCATAGATGGACTCAGACAACTATTATCGTGCGTTTGTTTTTCTTTGGTCGGACCATTAGCGTGCTACTTGGACAATGTGAAAACTGATACACTAAACACACTACACAATCTATGGTGATCTTTAATAATATTTTATAGAAAGCTAAAGCATACCTAGCCCGTCCATTGAGGGTATATAAGGCGTTTTGTTCTTAAGAGTTTAGCAGCAGGTTGCCCAAGGATACGTGAAAATTAATTTATTTAAAAATAATTTTTTAAAAATAAAATTTATATTTGATAAAATTATTTGATAAATATTTTTATCAAAAACAATTTATATTTAGTCAATCTTTCAAAAAAAAATATATTTAACTATTAAATTTAAAAAAAATATGTATAGATTTACTTTATAATTATATTATTTAAATAGATAAATAATGTTAAATATTTATTATGATTAATTTTAATTAATTTTTTTTATTTTTATTTAATTAAAATATAAAAAATAATGACATAATCAGATAGCATGAGAATAATGAGAGAATTAGATAAAAATAAATAAAAATAATTATAATACATAATAATTTTAAATAAAAATATTTTTATTTTGAAAAAAATTAATTTTTTATTTTTATTATAAAAAGAAGCTTCAATTTTTTATTTTCTTCAACGATTTTTGCTATTATCCGGAAGTAAATTATTTTTTAAAATAAATTTAGCTAAACTTTCTATATTTTTAAAATAAATATTTTTTTAATATATATATATATATATTTTCTTCAGACCAAACAGGCCAAAGCTACGGACCTACCTATTTTTTATTATTATTTTTTTGAAAGAGAATAATATGCCAGTATTTTCTTTGGATGCTCCTTCCATCAGTGCTCTTCTCCACTTTTATTCCTCCACCGTTATCTTCCTCTTTTGCTCTTTGGTGTGCGATGCTCCACTGATAGACACTCTGTTCCACCACCGTCTTCTTATCACGACGCATCTCCACCATGCGGCACACCTCCTTTTTTTCTCCTGACGACCGGCACACCATGCTCCATTGGATCCCACTGCTGTCTTCTCCTCCTCCTCGTCTTCTCCTCTCATCTCCTCACAATCGGTACACCGTGCTCCATGGACCAACACCATGCTCCATGCCGTCTTCTCCTCATGACGCATCTCCAGCGTCTGGCATGCCTCCTCGTCTTCTCCTCTCATCTCAAGATCTGGATGATATGCTCCACTGGATCCCACCGGAGTCCAAAGCTCTATCACCGTCATCTTCCCATCGATCGGCGTATTCTTTGTCAGTCATCTTTATCTAGCTCCTCTTCTCTTGGAGCTCCAGCACCATCAACTCACCACCAATGTTGAGGCGTTGAGTATGGGGTGAGTGCCGATAGCTCAATCGGGCTCAAGTCCACGCTTTTCAAGAGCCTCTTGAGCTCTGGCATGGCAGTGGCAAGGAAGAAGGGAAGGCAAGCTCTGGAGGTGAATGGAAAGAGAGGGGAATGAATGGGGTTGAGGGGGGAGAGGAGGGCTTCCAAAATGTTTTTATAGTCTGCAGATGATTACAGAACCAGCCAGGGACTTCATTTTGAAACGGTCTTAAAGTTCGATATATTCACTGCACCAGCCACACATACAGCGGATGGACAAAGCAAAACAGTCACTATTAAATTGGATGGCTAGAAATATATAAAGATAAAATGATGTAACAGAGCTTTGAAGTACTATAACAAAAGCCAATGTTAGGAATAGGATAAAAAATTAGAGTTTAGGCAGTTTGGGATTTTTCTTGCAAGGCATCCTTTCCTTTAGGTCCACAAAGCTTTGTTGTGAGAGAAT
>QRFJ01002532.1:109059-142223 GCA_006176705.1 Cocos nucifera | reverse complement strand
TATCATTTTGCCTTGAAAGACACGATTCACAAGTTGATATGACTCGAAAGTCAATGGACTTAATAGCCCATTTTCTCCTTTGTGAATCCTATCTTCTGCTAATATGACTAATCATTAGGTTGCCATAGAATACCTATCGTTTGGACTATCCCTAGGTCGTTTGGCACTCACGTTTGCTCGGAGTAGTTGCAAAATCAGTGAACCATCATGGACTAGTGCGATAATAGGTAGCTGTATTAAGATTAAGAAATATCACGATTTTCAAATTATAGCGAAAGATCTCACATTTGCCAATTTAATTTCATGTAATTACAGATGTACAATGGTCACTTAAAGAAGTGTAATCACATAGCATTCTAGTGCTAACGCATGAGACAGAAAATCAAATTCCTGTAGCTGTAAGGCACCATAATAACAATCTTAAAACTAGTCTAAACCAGACGGTAATCGAAGAGAGGTATGTCCCACGGGGCTACTGCAGTAACTCTTGCTCCTTATCGATGCATAGGATCATGTCTTCATCCCTCACCTCCCTACTATCCTCAACCTACATGGAAGTGCACAGATGAGCACTAGAACCAGAGTCAAGCACCCAACTGGATGCAGAAGAAACCGTAAGGTTAGACTCAATAACGAGCATACCTCCAGAAGGACCTTCCTTCTTGTTCTTCAGGGTGGCCAGGTAAGTAGGGCAGTTCCGCTTCCAATGGCCGTCGCTGTTGCAATGGAAACACTTTCCTTTGCCAGCGGCCTTTTTCTTTGGTTCTGCCTTCTTCTTCTTTGCTCCTTCCACCTTCTGCTTTTTCGCAGACTTCTTTTTCTTTCCATAAGACTTTTTTTGGAAGAAGTCCGTTCCATAGCAAGAACTGAGCCTTTAGAACCTTTCATAGAAAGCTCAGCGGTGACCAGCATATTCATTAATTCGGCCAAGGAATTTTGAAGTTTATGCATGTGGTAATTCATGATGAATTGCCCATATGCATCAGTCAAGGATTGCAGAATAATATCATTCTGCAGATCCAAGTCCAACTTCACACCGAGCTTCTCAAGCTCTTCCATGTCCTTGATCATCATCAGACAGTGATCTTGGACTGACTGCCCATCATGCATCTTAGCCTTAAAAAGTCATTTCGTGACTTGATATTTGGCTGTGCGACTCTGTTCACCAAACATCTCCTACAGGTGAGCCAACATTTGGCGAGCAGTCCCGATATCTTCATGTTGGCGCTGGAGCTCATCAGACATCGAGCCCAACATGTAATATCTGGCCTTATTATCTTCGTCTATCCATTTTTTAGAGATGCTCTCTGTTCAATGGATGGATGGGCTGGTAAGGTGGGAGGGTCCTGGTCCAAGTACATGGGTTAACTTCTCAGAACCCAAAACTATTTTATAGTTCCTGAGCCAATCTTTATAATTGGATCCAGTCAGTCTATGTGTGTCCAGGATACGTGCCAATGGGTTGGACGCAGACATTTTCCTATAGAGAGTCAAAGATTCTAGTTAGATACTATAATTATGACTTGACCAATTTATTTAAGAATTTTATTTTTAAATAAATTAGCTTCCACTATTTTCTCGGATCCCTACACTCCCTCTGTAGAGATGCAAAAATCTCCATGATTAATGATTTCTAGTGGGTGGTGCGGTCTCACCAACTGACTCATCACCTCACCTAACAGTTATTGGTGATGGGTTAGCCAATGAGTGAACAACTCTTGTTCAATGATTCTCTAATCATGGTGCACCCAAACTTGGTCTCTAATTCATGAATCTCACCGTATCCGAAATATTGATCCACTCCTTAGTTAAGTCAGACCCACCATTTGCATAGACTGGGTTCCTAATTGAGTCTCTCACCGTATCCAAAATATTGAGCCCAACTCATCCTCCAGCCCATAGCATCCAATGCCTAATAGACATGGTTGCATCTTCCTGGTGCAACTGAGCCACTGTATCCAGTCGAGAACAATCAACCCCGAGAAGGGCCCGCACATCTACAATGGTGGAAGACCTCAGACTTAATCTTTTCTTAGGGAGAATTGATTCAGGTCTCATTAAACTAGACTTGTCATAGTCATAACAATTATGACTAACCTAGTGGCATGGGTTAGCTCGGATTATTGACCACCTCAGATCAGAACTGTGTCAACAGATATGGCCAGGTAAGTGAGACCGGTGGAAGGAATATGCCATTAACTCGTACAAGAACGCATTCAGGTCGAGTAGCTTCCAATTAAAAACCAGTCGGATCGTATGTGCCAAACTTACCTTAGACACCAAATTGTTGAGCCAGAACCAATTGGGTTAGCCTACAATCCAGACTCTAACCTCTGAGCCTAATTAGGTCTTGCTTGATCGTGACTCGATCTTGACCCAGACTTAATCCTATTAGGCTGGTCAATTTAAGCATTGTTGATCCCATCTAACCAACTCTTGATTCAGTTTGATCAACCGCTTAGACCTAATTGAGCTACCCAAGCCCGAACCCAGTATTATGAATATGTCTTAGATCTAAAATTCTTCAATTTTAGACCTAATTAATATTCCATAATCTTAATTTTTAATTAAGTAGGGTTCATAAACAAAATATGCACAATAAATCCTAGGGTTTCAGGATCTAGGGTTTTGCAGAAAGTAAGTTTTGGATTTCTGATTAAGGACGAACATGCAGCACCCCTACACATCATAAGAACACCCCATCGAATGGAAAGAGAGGGCCTTTAAACCCTTCTTCGTTCTTATGACCGGACGGCCAAGAGGAATGCCTTAATCAGGAACATGCAATACTACAAAATAGTTTTAGATCTATATCATATATCTCATATACAAATTAGATCTAATCATGGCATATTTTGCATACATCTCATGTATCAAATCATGCATATTTTTAGATCTAAATTATCTCATAATAATCTAAAAAATTAGATTTAAATTGATCTAATCAAAATAAATTCTAATCTAGATAATTATGTAGAACTATTCTACAACTAGTCTAGACATGCATCAATCATATCTCATATGATATTTAAAATTAAATAATTTTTATTTGCTATTTTTTAGATGTTATTATAACCATTATAATATCAAAAAATAGTAAATAAATAGATCTAAAATATGATTTAATCAAATTAAATTAAAAACATGCAAGACTATTCTATAGAACTATTCTATTTTAGAACTAGTCATGCATATTTTCTAATCTTAGATCCAAATCATTTAATTTTAATTTTTTCTAATTTTAGATCTGATCACATCTCATGTGACATCTAAAATCATTTATTTTCTAATTAAAATAAATTTAAAATTAGATCTAAATACTTTTAGAACCTTGGCTCTGATACCAGTTGAAGGAAAATCCTGATTTTTCGGTCCAGGTTCGTTCAGATCTGATCAGATCAAGAGATATATTTCAAAAATTTTTCTCTTGATCTCAATTAGATCTTGATATATTTTAGATCTGATTCTTATTATTTTAAAATAAAATAAAAATTAGATAAATTAAATCAAATTTAATTTACCTTGATATGGGTAATCCTATTACCCGTTGATGATCCTGTATGCAGCGGAAGGTTCTGGATCTAGCCACGCAAGTGCCTGGCCTCTACCGGTATCCACTCAGGTTGGATCTAGAGATCCTCTTCTTCTCTATCACATCTCCAAAAATTAGATCTAGATCTGATTTGGAGGATCTTCAAAACTCCTTTTGAAGATCAGCAGTCGTCCTTTGCAGCAGCGCAGCCTTCTAGCCTTTATCACCTTTTTCTTATCTGGATTGCACCAACCAAGGTCCAAAACCCTTTTGGACGTGGAGAGGAGAGGGAGAAGGTGGTTTGGCATGGAGGAAGAGGGGAGAGGCAGCCTTGGGGCATGGAAAATTTGATTCAATCATTATCTGAGTTGGGCGCAGGGTCTTATTTATAGACTGACTGTGATCCAACTCCTCTTCTTCCCAACCAATCACAACTCTTTGTGAAATCAGATCTAAATCTGATTGGTGGGAATAGAGTCCCCTGGATTCCTCCTTAGAGGGTGCCTAAGACCAGTCAAAGTTGGTTCTTAGGAGAACTCTAATTGGAATCCAAAAAGGAGATGGAGTCCCTGTCCAACAGGGACTCCTAGGCGCCTCCAACTTGGGCACACGCCTAGGGTGGCGTGCGCCCTTTTCCTTGCCTAGGTTCTGGTAGGGGGACAAGCCCCCACCAGCTCTCCAATAGGTGCATGACATGTGGTCAAAAGTCAAAGTGTCAATGGTCAACATTTGACCAGTCAAAGGTAGACTTTTGACCAAAGTCAAAGAACAAGAAATGGCAGGTGACCAAAAATGGTAGGTAATGTCTTACAAAATAAGACAACCTTTTCTGACTTGGACAACCTCCAGTCAGACCATATGAAGGCCTCTGATTGAGCACAAACTCCTTTGGCTCAGATCAGGACAACTTTATTTATGATAGCAAAAGAAGAACGTTAGGTTCAATCGAGTGCTAGCACGATTTCCTTGAACCTAATTGAATCTCATTCAGATCAATTGAACTAGATCAGTTCAATTGATGATCACCAGATTCAAACCCTTATTTGTGTGACCCAGTTAGGTTCAGTTCTGTATGGTAATGGGATATGTCATGATCTCTATCATCGACATCATCGAAACTCCTTTCGATGGATCAGAACTCTTCTGATTCGAACAGCTAGAATGATCGATCATCTAAATCATTCTAATTGCTCCCAAAATCCACCAGTGACACCTAGCAGTATATGGTGGCAACCCATCAGAGCTGAATGCGAACCTCTTGGTGCAGCTACCTGTGTGATTAAGTTCTTCTATCTTGAGCCCCGATCAGATTAGGGTTAAGGTAAACTCGTCAAACCCTAGTTTCTGTCATATGATGTAATCATTCGATTCGAGTCCGATGTGAAAATCTAAATAGAAACTCTTTCTATTATTTCACTCTGTCATGGCCATGGAACTTCTGGACTTGATTCTCATGATTCATCATAGGGCTGCTCCTCTACCACCGAGGTAGATAGATTCCATCTTGATGCAATCCAGTTCCTACAATGAACATGCTATAGCCAACATACACCTCAGGGTTCCATATGGCTAGGAGACCGAGTAATGGTGTAGTCAAACTATAACACCCTCAAGGTGAACTGCCGATGCACCTCAGGTCAAAGAACCAGACACACTACTGCAGCATCGAGTCAGTCATTGACGAGAAGGTAGACTCCCTAATGACTACTCGAGGTGGTCACGCTCAGTGCCCTCGTTCTCTAACGAGTACCTGTACTCTCGTTCTGGTATCTCCATACCATAGACTCAAGACTTATCTACTAAAGAGAAGCGATTGTACACCAACCTTCCAGATCAATCACCATCCTCGTGATGATCCTATGGTCGGGAGCATTTTATGAGTTAACAATGATTATTCATGTCTTAAATTTTCAACTCTTGAAAATATGAATTATCATTACCATTAACTCGAAGGATGTATCACAGACACTTAATACACATATGTGATAGAAAACAACCCATTTTATTTATTATAGCCATAATTATAATTTTGCCCTTAGAAGTGTATTACAAGTGTCAGCCAATTCTGGCTTCTAGGGCACATATATCTAACACATACCACGACTATGAAATATGGCAAATGGATGGACAGACTGCCTTCCTTAATGGTTTCCTTGAGGAGGAAGTCTATATGTCACGGTCAGAAGGATTTGAGTCAAATGAGAGACCAAATCAGGTATGTAAACTTAAGAGATCCATTTATGGATTAAAGCAAGCATCAAGGAGTTGGAACATCCATTTTGATGAAATAGTAAAAGAGTTTGGTTTTATCAAAAATGTTGACGAACCATGTGTGTACGAGAAAACTAGTGGGAGAACCATAGTCTTCTTGGTTCTGTATGTAGATGACATACTCCTCATTGGAAATGATATCCTAATGTTACAATCAGTCAAATTATGACTGTGAAATAAGTTTTCCATGAAAGATTTGGAAGAAGCATCCTATATACTAGGAATAAAGATCTATAGAGATAGATCTAAGAGGATGCTAGGCTTGTCCCAATCAAGGTACATTGACTTAATACTGAAAAGATTCAGTATGGATGGGAGTAAAAGAGGTTATTTACCTATGAGTCAAGGCATACATCTCTCTAAAAAGATGTCTCCTAAGACACCTTGAAGAGAGAAATAGAATGAGTTCTATTCCTTATGCTTTGGCTGTTGGATCAATAATGTATGCCATGTTATGTACAAGGCCTGATGTTGCTTATGCTTTAGGCATTGCAAGTAGATTTCAAGCTGATCCAGGAGAGGATCATTGGAAAAGCTATGAAAAATATTCTTAAGTACTTGAGAAGGACTAAAGATATTTTTCTAGTATATGGTGGTTCTGATCTTAAATTAGAAGCATATTCTGATTCTAGTTTTCAATCAGACCCAGATGATAGCAAATCCATTTCAGGGATATGTCTTTACTCTAAACGGTGGAGCAGTGAGTTGGAAGAGTACTAAGCAGCCAACTATTGCTGACTCAACCACTGAATCAGAATACATAGCTGTAAGTGAAGCCACCAAGGAAAGCTATCTGGATGAAGAAGTTCATCACTGAATTAGGTGTTAATTACTTGAAATTAAGAATCCAAGTACCACTTTACTGTGATAATACTAGAGCTGTTAGCTCAAGCAAAGGAACCAAGGTCTCATCATAAATCCAAACACATTTTGAGATGCTTCTATCTCATTCGTAGAAATTATTGAAAGATAATGATGTGGTCATAAGAATGAGTTGGATACAAAGAACGACATAGCAGACCCATTCACTAAGGCTTTACCACTGCAACTGTTTGATCGCCACCTTGATTGTATGGGATTAAAATATAAGGGCGATTGGCTTTAGTGCAAGTGGGAGATTGAAAGGAATATGCCCTCAAGCCAATTTTATTTTTGGGATGTTCTTTATCTTCCAGAACTCATGTAATGATATTTTTAATAAATAAATAAAGGCATTTTATTTCATCATATGCAGTGTCTTATTATTTATTTAAGATTATGATGAACTCTATAAATTAGGGCTATGGTTTTAGGATTATGATGAGATCATACTAGTGAGACCTAAAATCTTAAAATCCTAATTTAAATATTCCTTAGTCGATGGGACATTGAGTTAGGGATCAATGTTTTTCGGATAAGACTAGCACATTCTTTGTATGCTCGATTTAAGAGGGTGATTGATCTCACAATAACTTGTGTATGACACTAATATACAAGAATGTGGGTGCTCATTAGAGAATGAGTTCACTGAATTGATCCAAATTGAGAATATCTAATGGAGTCTTATCTACATGTCAATAGATGGTTCTCATAGTGGAATTTGTGCATGTAATCCTTTGACCTAAAACTACCATAGAATCTTATATATATAAATCCATATTTTGGTTCATACTCATTCATGACTTAGTTATGTACGGGATGATCTAGATATGGTAGATTATATATATGAAGATTGTGAGTAGGTTAACAAGGAATCGATCTCTCATGGTAAGAGGAAATAGCATCTTACCTGCTTCAAACAAATAATGATTTAGGAAGACTTTGATCAAAGCATGATGAAAATTAGAAATATTTTCTAATGTTTTATTAAATGAATCATTATCATAAGATTGAAAGAGAAATGAATATGACATTGCGATTGACATATTTCCATACCTAGAGTCATATTCAGGATGTAGGAAGATTGAAGGATCTAGTTGCATGGTAATTTTCACTGAAGGATATTTTTGGTATTTTCATCAAAATTTCACATCTTCTGGATAGTCATGATACGTTGCTAGACATCAATCATGTCTTGTGGGTTTGATCAAATTAAAATTTTAATTTGATCATTAAATTAGAAAGTATTCTAAATTAAGTCAAATTGGGTTGGCTTATTTTGACCTAAATCAGTTTGGTTGAGTTCTAACCAAATTAGGTCAAATCACACCCTGACTCACTGCTGGTTAGATTTGGAACCCAATGGGTCACACACAAAGAGAATTGATTAAGGGTCTAATTAGATTAGACCATGTTTGCAAGATGAATATGCTAGCACATATAGCAAACCCTAGCATCTGGATTCGAATTGGATTCGAATCAGCTTTCGATTTGGGCTAATTAAGATCCAATTTAAGCCAAATATGATTTGGTCTTGAGGTGGATTAACCTAGATTGATTGGGCTTTAGATTGGGTGCCACATACTTGCATCCTAGATGCCAGATAGTCTCTCTCTTGCGCGTGGGAAGTCTTTCATGCGCAAAGGACTCTTTGGCGCATGGAATAAGATGGCGCCTACCTTCTTTGAATTTTTCCATATGTTATGTCGCGTAAATATTTTTAATTAGCATGGACATCTGATATGGGGCACAGAAGAGTCCTTCTGCAGATGAAATACTTCTTTTTCCTTTTATTTTTTCACCTAGGATGTTTTGTCTCCCAAGTCTCCTTGCCGCCCAAGACTCCATGCCGCCTACTCCTCCTTGACGTCTCTTGGACTAAGTCAAAGTCTCTTGGAACTTTGACTATTCAAAGTTTATCTCCATGCCTTCTTGCTGAATGGGCATCCCTTTTTAGGGCCATTGGATGGCTTTGTTTCATGATCTAATGGATGAAAAGGGTGGCGCCAAAGATGAAGCATTGCAACTCTTCGTAAAAACTTACGTAGAATTACTCCAAGAGTCCTTCTGCTTTAAGGCACCTCTTGGACTAAGTCTATATCTCATTTTTACTGATGAGACATGAGATTGGTTGATGGGGCATGAGATTTTGATGAGGAAAGGGCATGAGTTTTTTAGTTGGCACCCTTATGTACATTATAAATAGGGGTGCACACCTTGAGTCCGAGAGAGCGAACATTATATTCTCTTTCTTACAAGAGTTTCTTTTTGTCCAATTTTCTTTCTTCCTTTTTCTTGTCTAGATCTTATCATTATAAGGACAAGAAGTCATCTTAAGACTAAGAGATTAGAAAGGAAAATTAAGAAGACAAAAGAGAAAAAGAAAGATAGATAAGGAGAGGCAAGGAAGGTGACATAAAGGCTAAAGTAGGTCTAGCCCTTTTAATTAAAGTTCTTATTATTAGAACTTTAATCATATAAATCAAAGGTGCTGGTGTCTTGATCAAGTCTCTATGTGGATCAATGTTGGAGGGTGAACATGTGGGCATCTTGTGGAAATCCTGACGAACTCCTACCGACGATCAGGGTCAATTTAGGGTTTAGCGATAAGAGGTATGTTCTAATACTTTCTTTTATATTTCAAACACATGTTATATGATTTAATTGCTAATAAGGTGGTCCTTGGATTTGGGTTTGATTTATTTGATTTCATGTTTTTGCTTTGAAATCCATGCTTCCACCCTATACACCAAATCCAACAGTAAGGTGGTCCTAGGGTTCGGATTTGATTTGTATGATTTTATATTTTTGCTTTGAAATCCATGCTTTTGCCCTGTTCACCATTCCTATCGGTAGGTACCCCTTGACTTCTTATGGACATCTTATGAATGTCATCTTTTGAGATTTTGGATCCAATTTGCTCCTCTCGGTTGCCTTCACATGTGCATAGGCTGTGCAACCAAAGACTTTCTGATAGCCAAGCTCTACCTTCTTTTCACTCCAGACCTCTTCTGGAATGCCTTCATTCAGCTTATAATGAGGTGACCTATTCACAAGAAAATAAGAAAAAGTAAGAGCATCATCCCAAAAAGACTTTGGGAGTGATGTCTGCAGCCTCAAACTTCATGCCTTCTCGATCAGTGTCCGATTCATCCTCTCCACAATACCATTCTGCTGGGGAGTCATCCTCACCGTATAATAGCATTTGATGCCATTTTCCTCATAGTACCTACTGAACTCTAGGCTAGTATACTTCCCTCGATTGTATGACCTCAGACACTTTACCTATCTCGCTGACTACTTCTCTACTTCAGCTCTCTAGGCTCTGAATCGGGCAAACACCTGTGATTTTTCTCTAATCAGATAAACCCATACCTTCCTTGAGAAATCATCAATGAAAGTAACAAAGTATTTTGCCCCACCTCTAGTTGATACAGGAGCTGATCTTCATACATCCGAGTGCACTAAATCCAGCACTCCCTCGCTGCACTTGGTACTTCTAGCAAACTTCATCCTATGCTGTTTGCCAAAGATACACGACCCACAAAGATCTATGTCCTCCTTCTTCAGGGTTGGGATCATACCTCTTCTGCTTAGTTCTGTGAGCCCACGATCACTCATATGATCCATCCGATAGTGCCATAGTCGATATAAAATCTGCTCCTCCTGTGCCGCTGCTAGCACCTCTAAACTATTATTTATGACTAAGTCTTTCATTTTGTAAAGACTGTTGCTCAATCTTCTACCTCTCGTCACCACTAAAGCTTCCTTGAAAATTTTCAGACATCCACTCCCAGTCAAGCTACTAAAAGCATAACCCTGCTCCTCCAAGTAGCCCAAAGAAATCAAATTCTTTTTTAACTCTAGTACATGCCTGACATTTGATAATGTACGAATGATTCCGTCATACATCCTCACCCTGATAGAGCCAATTTCAGCTACTTTGCACGAATGATCATCTCCAAGGCTGACACATTCACTATCGACCTTCTGATAGGTAGCAAACCACTTCCGATGAGAAGTATAGTGGTGCGAGCATACTGAATCTAATATTCACACAGTATCGTACTCTGTGGATCCATCTGATACAACTAGTAGGTCTTTTCTACTACTCACAGAAGCTATATCATCTCTCTTGCTGGCCTTCCCTTTTTCTGATCTTAAAAGGAGACAATCTGTCCTTAGGTGTCCAGGGTGATAACATTTATAACATTTCAATGTCATCTTCCTCTAATCGTGAGACTTTGACCTACCCTTGGATTTTCCTCTTGTTTTCTCCTTTGTTCTTTCTTGGTTTTCATTCACAGCCAAGATCTCAGACTTAGGATCTCCCTTGTGTATCTTCTCCCTTAGCTTATTTGATATGAGCACACCAACAACCTTTTCATAGTTTAGGGTCTTCTTTCCATAAACTAGAGTTGTTATGAGACCATCATATGAACCTAGGAGAGAACATAATAGCAGCAATGCCCAATCCTCCTCGTTGATCTTCACATCCAAACTCATCACCTTAGAACACACCTGATTGAACCTTTGGATATGTACAACAAGATCTCTACCTTCGGGCATCCTCAGACTATACAGCTATTTTTTCAACCACAGCTTGTTCGTCATGTTCTTCCCCATGTATGTGTTCTCCAATCTCTCCTAGAGTCCCTTTGTCGTAATCTCTGTGCAAACCTCGGGCAAAATCTGATCGGCCAAGTACATCCAAATTATGCTAAAAGTAATTTCCTCCAACTCTTTCCAATCCTTAGCATTGATCTTTTTCGGCCTTTCTTTTGTCAAGACCTTGTAGATCCTCTACTAAACCAATAAGTCCTTTACTCTTTGCTACCATAGGATAAAGTTTTCTTTACCATTGAACTTCTCAAAATTCACCTTGAATCCACTTGATTTCATGATTTCAAATAAGTCAAGAACAGATCCCTAACACCCTTCACGATCACACACCAATAAAACTATCCTTCATAGAAAATCTAACTAGCCTAGATCCTTTTTCCAAACTTTTGTATTACTGTTCCTCCATATAAACAATCTCCACCTCAATCTAGAAACAACCACGAAGCAAACTAGAAGTTTTAGGATAAAACCTAGTGCAACAGATCCTGGATGTAGTAAACTCTATGCATCTTCCTTCCTTCCATGCAACATCGCTCTGATACGAAATGTTGGAAATATGCACTCTTCCCACATGGATCGATGTGGCCGTCGGTGATTAGCCAAGCAATCAAGAAAGTACTTCTTAGAGATCTCTACGAAAGCACGATAAAATAAATCAAGAAATAGAGAAGAGAAGAAGAGATTTTCGAAAAAAAAAGCTTTTATTCAGTACATCTCAGCACACTTACAATCTTAACCCATTTCCAGTATACATACTTTACAAAGGGTCAAACTCAAGCTCATAGAAAAACTCTCCAAATCCAAACAACCAATATACACAAAATAATAATCCATAAAAATTGAGCTAGCCCAGTTTCAGACTGAGTCGGCTAACCTACGACTGGGTCAGCTCAGTCCGACACTAAGCCGACCTAGTTGTGTACCATGCCAATAGTCCAAAAATGTTGCTTTTTGTCTGGATTTTTCTCTGAGACCTAGCCGACCTAGTTCTGGACTAAGCCGACCCAGTTTTCAACAAAGTTGGCTCAATCTCAGAGTGAGCCAACCTAGTTTCTGAACTTTACTATTGAGACTGATTCTTCTTCTGGCTCACTTCCATCTTTTGATGACCTATCTTCTCATGTTTTCAAGACTTGAAAGTGCCACTTCTGAGCTCATAAGGAAGATAATAGCTCTCCCACTAATCTTTTAAAATACACATGGCTCCTCCTTATTTTTGATGAAATCAAATGATTTGATCATATTATTAAAATGAGCATTCCAACTCCAAGATGCTTGCTTAAGTCCATATAAACACCTTTGCAGCTTGCATACTTTGTGATCACCATCACTGGATGTGAAACCAAGCGACAGTTCTATATAGATATCTTCCTCAAAATATTCATTTAAGAATATCATTTTCACATCCATTTGTCATATTTTATAATCAAAATAGGCTACAATAGCGAGCAATGTATGGATGGATTTGAGCTTGGTTACTGGCGAAAAAGTATCATGATAGTCAATGCTTTCATAGTGACTATACCCTTTCACTACGAGCCTTGCTTTAAATATCTCTATATTCCCATCGACACCTATTTTTCTCTTATAGATTCATTTACACCCAATAGGTACTATGCTTTTAGGTGGATCTACCAAGGTCCAAACTTGGTTTGAGCGCATTGAGTCAATTTCTAATCTCATTATCTCTAACCATTTTTTAGAGTCGATATCTAATATCACCTCATCATAGGTCTTAAGATCATCACCATGAGCCCCATTTTTCATGAGGACTATTTTCTCTATATCCTCTGAAATAGTACCTAAGTACCTTTTGGGAGGATGAAAAATTCTAGTTGATTTTTGAGGTGGAGGTAGTGTTTGGACTGGCTCAATCTGATTTGGTTCCATAGGTTCCTTAGCTCATTATTGTTCGAAGACCTTCTTCTTGAGCTTGATCTATCTCCTGATGCCACCATCTTGAATAAACTATATTTCGAGAAAAATGATATGTTAACTCATAATCACATTGTTGTCTTCTAGAAGATAAAAATAATATCCTAATGACTCTTTAGGATATCCTATGAACTGAGCTCTAAAGGACCTAGACTCTAACTTGTCTGCCTATTATTTCTTAACATGGATCAGACAATCTCAAATTCTGAGGTGACTTAGACTTGATTTCATACCATGTCATATCTCATACGATGTGGTAGGAATGATTTTAAAGAAAATCCTATTCAATAAATATATTACGGTTATTAGACTATGTCTCCAAAGAAAATCAGAAAGATTCATGTAGCTCATCATGGATCGGATCATATCTAATAGTATCCAATTTTTTCATTCCAAAACCTCTTTAGTTGAGGCATTTCAGGTGGAGTCCATTGTGAGACTATGCCATTATCTTTGAGATAGCCTAAAAATTTTCATCTAAGGTATTCACCTTCTTGATCTGATTGAAGAATCTTAATGAATTTTTCTGTTTATTTTTCTACTTCAAGTATGAATTTTTTGAATTTTTCAAAAGTTTCAGACTTATGTTGCATCAAATACATATACTCATACCTTGAGAAATCATCAGTAAAGATGATGCAGTATATATAATTACCTCTGGTCGGAATATCAAATGGGCCATACACATCTTTGTGTACTAGGGCAAATAGGTCTGTGGCTCTTTCCCCATGTTCTACAAAAAGAAGCTTTGTTATTTTGCCATGAAGGCATGATTCACAAATCGAATATGACTTGGAAGTTAATAGACTCAATAGTCCAGATTTCTCTAATTTATTAATCCTATCTTCTGCCATATGACCTAGCTTAAGGTGCCAAAGATATCTATCATTTAGACTATCCCTAGATCATTTTGATCCTAGGGCATTCATATTTTGCTCGATATTAAAAATAGAAACATCAATATATAATTGATAGAAATACTTTATAAGAAAACTACTTATAATTTTATTTCTTTCAAAAAGAATATTACAATGGTCCCTAAGAAAACTTATTACATAGCCTTCCTATGCTAAACATGAAATAGAAATCAAATTTCTGCTTGCTTCAGACATATAAAAAATAGTTTCTAAATACTAAATCTAATCCTGATGGTAGTCGAAGAGGATAGATTTCCACAGTCACAGCAGCAACTCTTGCTCCATTCTTGACATATAGGATCATCTCACCATCCCTCAGCCTCCTGGTATCCTCAAGATTCTGCATAGAAGTGCACAAGTGAGCACTCGAACTAGAGTCAAGCACCCAATTAGATGCAGAAGAGATCGTAAGGTCAGATTCTATGATGAGCATACCTCTAGAAGGACCTGTCTCCTTCTTGTTCTTCAGGTTGGCCAGGTATAGAGGGCAGTTCTACTTTTAATAGCCATCGGTGTTGCAATAAAAATATTTTCTTTTGTCTGTGGCCTTCCTCTTCGATTCTTCCTTCTTGTTCTTCCCACTTTCATTCTTTTGCTTCTTTACAGACATTTTCTTCTTTTTAAAAGACTTTCTCTTGGAAGAAGACTACTCCATAGCAAGCACTGAGCCCTTTGAATCTTTCAAAGAGAGCTTAGCAGTAACCAGTATGTTCATCAATTTAGCTAGAGTACATTGCAGCTTATGCATATGGAAGCTCATAATAAGCTGCCCATATGCATCAGTCAAGGACTGTAAGATCACATCAATTTACAAGTCCTTTTCTAGCTTGACACTGAGCTTTTCAAGCTCTTCTAAGTCTTTAATCATTATCAGATAATGATCTTGGACTAACTACCCATGATGCATTTAAACCTTAAAATATCTCATTGTGACTTGATATTTGGCTATGCAACTCTCCTCACCAAACAACTCTTGTAGGTGAGCCAACATTTGATGAACAGTCTTGATGTCCTTATATTGGCGCTGAAGCTCATTAAACATCGAGCCCAACATGTAGTACCTAGCTTTATTATCTTCATCCATCCACTTTTCTAGAGATTCTCTCTATTCGATGGATGGATGGGCTGGTAAGGTAGTAGGTTCCTGATCCAATATATGAGTCAGCTTTTTAGAATCCAAAATAATTTTATAGTTTCTAAGCCAATCCTTGTAATTGGATCCGGTAAGTCTATGGGTGTCCAGGATACGGGCTAATGGGTTGGATGCAGATAGTTTTCTATAGAGAGTCAAAGCTTCTAGTTAGATTTATAATTAGACTTAACCAATTTATTTAGAGATTTTATTTTTAAATAAATTAGGCTCGCACTATTTTCTAAGATCCCTACACTTTCTTGGTAGAGATGTAAAAATCTTCATGATCAATTGATTTCTAGTGGATGGTGTGGTTCCATCAATAGGCTCACGACCTCACCTAATAGTTATTGATGATGGATCAATCGATGAGTGGATAACTCTTGTCCAATGATTCTCTAATCATGATGCACCCAAATTTGGTCCTAATTCATGAAATTCACCATGCCCGAAATATTACTCCACTCCTTAGTTAAGTCAAACCTGCCATTTTAATGAATTGGACTCCTGATTGGATCCATCACCATATCCAAAATATTGAGCCCAATCCATCCTCCAAACCATAGCATCCAATGCCTAATAGACATGATTGCATCATTCTGGTATGACTGAATGATTGTATCAGTCGAGAACAATCAACCCCGGGCAGGAATCGCACATCTACAATGGTGGAAGATCTGTGACTTAATATTTTCTTAGAAAAATTTGATTTAGATCTCTTTAAACTTGACTTAACTTAGTTATAATAGTTATGACTAACCTAGTGGCATGGGTTAGCTTGAATTATTAGCCATCTCAAATCAGAATTAAGTTGACATAAATGGCTAAGTAAGTAAGATCGGTGGAAGGGATATACTATTAACTCGACACGAATGTATTCAGATCGAGTAGCTCTCAATTAACATCTATCGGTCATATCTGCCAAACTTATCTTAGACATCAAATTATCGAATCAGAAATAATCGAATTAGCCTACAATCAAGGCTCGAACTACAAGGCCAAATTAGGTCTTGACTTGGTCAACCACATTTGAATGTGAGTCGACCTTGACCAAGACTTAATCCTATTAGGATGGTCCTTTCTAAGCGCTCTTGATCCCTCCTAACTAACTCTTGATTCAGTTTAATCAACTGCTAGACCTAATTAAGCAATCCAAGCTCGAATCCAATTTTATGAAGGTGTCTTAAATCTAAAAATTCATAATTTTTAGACCTAATTGATTTCATAATTTTAATTCTTAATTAAGTTTTGGTTCATAAATAAAATATATATTAAAATTCTAAGATTTCAGGATCTAGAGTTTTGCAAAAAAAATAAGTTCTGATTTTTAATTAAGGATGAATGCGCAGCACCCCTACATGCCATAAGAACACCTCATCGAATGGGAGGAAAAGACCTTTAAATCCTACTTTATTCTTGTAACTGGACAGCCAAGGAGAATGCCTTAATCAGAAATATATTTTCTACTACAAAATAAGTTAGATCTAAATCATATATCGTATATATAATTAATGATCTAACCTATATATGCTTTGCATACATCTCATGTATCATAACTTAATTAAACATGCATGCTTTTAGATATGATATATCATATATATCACATCATAATAAAACTATTCTAGACAGTTTATAGAACTATTCTACAACTAATCTAAATATACATCTTTCATATCTCATATGAATAAATTAAAAATTAAAAATTATATTTTTTATTTTTTTAAATCTAATTATAATATTAATAACTTTAAAAAAGTAAAAATAAAATAGATTTAAAATTATATTTAATCAAATTAAAATATGATTACACCAGACTATATATAGAACTATTCTATATCTAGTCTAGTCATGCATCTCATATACTACAGATCTAAATTATTTAATTTTTAATTTTTTAATTTTAAATCTAATCATATATAATGTGACATTTAAAATCTTTTAATATTAAATCATAGATAAAATTAAAATTAGATCTAAAATAGATATGAAGAACTGCTAACGCAACTCTGATATTAGTTGAAGGAAAATCTCATTTTTTACCATAGGATTGTCCACATCTGATCAAATCTAAGAGTACTCAATTCTAATTGAGGTGATATGATATTAAAACAAAAGTTAAATCTAAAATATGGAACATCTAACGTATCTGATTAGGATAATCTGATTATCCTGATGATGATCTTGATGCTTCTGAGATTTTGGATTGAGCCATGCATGTGCCTAGCCTCTACTAGAGTCCACTAAGATATAATCTAGAGATCTTCTCCTTCTAAATCATGGCTCCAAAGATCAGATCTAGATTTGATCTAAATCTTCTTCAAAAATTTCTTTTGAAGAAGCAGCAGTCGTCTCTCAGAATAATGCTGCCTTCTTCCTAATCTAGGCACCTATCTTCCTTGAACTGCTTTTGGATTTGTGCCCAATTCCTTGGGTGTGGAGAGGGGAGAAAGAGGACCAAAGGAGGCATGGAAAGGGTTTTATTTTAGTAGCATATGGCTCCTTTTGGCATAAACATTAGAACCCTAAGCATAGATAGGGTTTAAATAGATCATGTTGCGGCATGCAGTGCCATATCATCCCGGCCAATTAGAGGCTTTTGATCAATCAGATCTAAATTTGATTGATGGAATAATATCATCTGATCATATCATATAAGAAATCTCTCAAAGTCTCCTAATGTTGGTGCCAACACTGGATAAGCCTAGTGAAGTTGGCACCAAAGAGTTAGAAGCTATCAAGTAACCCTAGAGTCCCATTTGTATGGGACTCCTCCCTCTTATCCCATGGGCGCATGCCCAAGCTGAATGTGCACCCACTCTGGGCACACATTTAGCAGGTGGACACACCCTAGATACTCTCTAATGATCATATGACAAGTGCCCTTCAGCCCAAGGTTCTAGGGTGAACTATTGACCGATGATCGAAATAGGGAAATGATAGGTGACAAGAATTGGTAGGTATTATCTTTATTTATCTAATAAATTAAAACAACTTTTTTCTGAGCTGGACAAACTCTAGTCAGATTGAGAGAAACCTTCCCAAGGTCCCTAGATAAGCCAAATCAAATTTGGCTTAATCGAGATGAACAAAAAGATTATAGAAAGATAATGTTAGGCTCAATCGTGTGCTAACATGATTTCCTTAAACCTAATTGGATCTAATCCAAATCAATCAAACTGGATTTGTAACACCCCATCCCTGCTATCTGAGTAATGGTGCTACATCCCATCCTTATCTAAGAGTAAAGAGTTGTACTTTACCCTTAAATAAGAGCTTAGGGAATTTCTAAGCTATATCTATGCTGTAATATCATTTAAACCTGCTCAACACAATTACCTTGATCAATCATTCCATCAATCACAAGCATTTTAATTTAACTTCTTTATCTGCTAAAGCAAATATCTTAACTTCACTCAATAATTCACAAAACCAACCTCAAGATTTCTAATTTATAAAACTATACTTTATTCATACATTCTATTCATTGAACCATCCTTTTAATACACATATTTATAAAACCAGTTGAAACATATACATATAATAGTTCTTGCTCAACCATCTTAGCTATACAATACTTCTCAAAATATATTATATTTACAAGCCAATATCACCAAAACATTTCCTCCACCAGAGGTACTGATACATACACAAATACTGAAACATATATTAAAACAAGCCTCCAAACCTAGCTACCCCAAGAACCGCAATGGGAAAGAGTGAGGGGTGAGACTCGGGAAAGTCTCAGTGAGTATAATTTCATCTAACAAAGGAGAAAACTAGATAACCATAACACTTATAATATTACATATATCATGCTACTAATAAGCTTCTAAACAATTGCATATCAACACCAATAAATTGTATAAAAGCCTTTTCTGAAACACAAACAATTTCTTGCAATATGCTGTTAATAAGCTTTCAAACATTTATAATTCTATACAAATAGCTTTCACATAGAAGATACTTTTGAAACACAAACTAAATCATTTACCTTTAACCATACCATAGTAATACACAATCATGTGTGAACTGTTCAAGTGAATAACTAGCTTTTCTTTACTTCAACAATACACTCTTGTAGGATTCCTTATGAATAGGTTGCCTTTTCCCAAGGACAACACACTCTCAGGGCATCCCCATAAGCAGCCTATTGAAGTACTATCAAGATAACATAGATTTTATTCAGACAACACACTCTTGTAGGTTCCTTATGAGTAGCCTGCCTTTTCACCCATAGGACAACACACTCTCAAGGCATCCCTACAAGCGGCCTGTCTAAATTACCATCACCATCAGGATAACACACTCTAATAGGTTATACCATTCCCATAAGCGGTCTATCCTTAATATCATTGGGACAACATACTCTCTAGGTACACCATTCCTAAGAGCAGTCTGCCCATGATTACCACATCATTAAGTCCCACTACACGTAAACAAAAATTCACCATGCAAGAGATGAAACCACCTAAGATATCACTGTATAACTTATTTACAATTATCAAAGCCATATAAGAGATCACTAAGAAGCATGTTTAAAATCACTAAAACTATGTGTACATATACTTGCTTATGAAATACACAAAAGTCGTTCAGAAATTATTTCTTATTTTGATGGTTCTCAAACCATATATATGAAATCAAAATAAGCTACAGAAAATACCATGGATAGATAGAAATCTACTCACCTTAACAAACTACTAGCTAAATTGCTTACTCAAGCACTTGTTCAACTCTTTTTCTTTTCCTCAAACTATTAAACATCGCTACTACAGAACCAACTCCTTTCTTCTTCTAGCAATAGCAACTATTCTTCCTTCCAATCGGTCTACAGCAAAATCATTCCTTTTTCCTACTAAATTCTCCTTGATTTTTGATTGACACATGACCTTCCTCAGCTCTCTTCTCTTCTCTTCTCTTTCTGAATTGCTATAGAACTCAGGACAACCTAAAGAAGAACCAATGGCCTTTATTCTAGGAGAAACAATAGAATTGCTAGGTGTCACCCCATCAAGAAGCCAACACACCTCTCCCTTTCTCTTCTAATTACGTTGCACAACTCAAGAAAGCCAGCTATTAAGTTATTTCCAAAAGAATCTATTAAAAAACTTCTTCTAAAACCCCATAGCCAGCACTGCTTTTCTATTCCCATTGATTGAGCTGGCTTGACCCCAAACCGGGTCAGCTTGAATATCAACTGGGTCAGCTTGAACTCAAATCGAGTTGGTTCTTTCAGAAAAATAGAACACCTATCATTGTAGCCTAAGACTTGGACTGGCTCGATTTCACTTCGGATCAGCTCGGATACTCCTACTCTTCAAAAATTAATGTTCTCACTTATTTTACTCTTCATTAACTTTAAAACATAAATATAAATAAGGAACACCCCCCTATTTGGATTCAATAAAAATATCACAAAAATCAAAATCCTTGAGAATGAGAAACCAAAATTTGGGTTCTAGTTCAAAATTTTCAAATTTGAAACTTTTAAAATATTCTTGCTTTAGAACGAATAGGTTAAAGGATCTTCACAATTCATTAAAAATTATTTCACAACTTACCAACATGTAAGGATCAATCAATTAGCATGATTTTTTGTTCCAAGAAAATACATATTTTATATAAACCTCCTTATAGATGCTAGCTTTCAGACTTAGAAAATTTTCAAGATTCGTAGTGATAGATAGTCATAATCTGTACTTCAAAACTATAACATCCACTAATATTACTGTGAATATCTTTTAAGATGTCAATACCATACATACTTGAATAAAAATATTTTAATTTATCATTTTGCTGGTTCAGAATGTTACAGGATTAGCCTAATTGATGACATCTAGATCCAAATTCTTGTTTATGTGATCTAGTTAGGTTTAGCTCCATATGGTAATGGGACATATCATGATCTACATCATCGACATCATCGAAAACTCCTTTCGGTGGATCAAATCTTTTTTGATTCATAGAATTAGAATGATCAATCATCAAAATCATTCTAATTGCTTCCAAAATCCATCAGTGACACCTAGCAGTATATGGTGGCAATCCATCAGAACTAAAAATGAATCTTTCGGTGCATCTACCTATGTGATTGGGTTCTTCTATCTTGAGCTCAATAGGATTAGGGTTAAGGTGAACTCGTCAAACCCAATATCCATCATATGAGTTAATCATTTGATATATGAAATTCTAATAGAAAACTCTTTTCTATTATTTCATTCCACCATGGCCATGGTCTTAAGGACTCGATCTTACAATCATCATATGACTACTCTTCTACTGAGAATGATAGATCCCATATTGATGCAATCTAGTTCCTACAATGAATATGCTATAGCCAACATACATCTAAGGATTTTGAATGGCTAGGAGATCAAGTTATGGTATAGTTAAACTATAACACACACAAGATGAACTATCAATGAACCTCAGGTTTAAGAACTAGACACATAATTGCAGCATTAAGCTTGTCATCGATGAGAAGGTAGACTTTCTTATGACCACTCGAGGTGGTCACCCTTAGTACTCTCATTCTTGATAAATACCTATACTTTTGCTCTAGTGTCTCTATACCATAGACTCAAGACTCATCTATCCTAAAAAAATGATCGTACATCGATCTTTTAGATCAATCACCATCTTCGTGATGATCCTACGATTGAGAGCAGTTTATGAGTTGATTATGAAAATTCATGTCTTAAATTTTCAACTCTTGAAAATATGAATTATCAAGTCCATTAACTCAAAGGATGTATCACAGATACTATGTACACAATGTGATAGAAGAATAACTCTTTTATTAATTTATAGTCAGAATTACAAAATTATCGTGAGAAGTGTATTACAAGTGTCAGCCAATTTGGCTTCTAGGGTACACATCTAATAAGAGCATCTCTAAAAAAATGGATAGACGAAGATAATAAATTTAGGTACTATATGTTAGGCTTGTTATCTGATGAGCTACAGCACCAACATGAAGATATCGGGACTGCTCGCCAAATGTTGGCTCACCTACAGGAGATGTTTGGTGAACAGAGTCGCGCAGCCAAAGTATCAAGTCACGAAATGACTTTTTAAGGCTAAGATGCATGATGGGCAGTCAGTCCAAGATCACTGTCTGATGATGATCAAGGACATGGAAGAGCTTGAGAAGCTCGGTGTGAAGTTAGACTTGGATCTTGCAGAATGATATTATTCTGCAATCCTTGACTGATGCATATGGGCAATTCATCATGAATTACCACATGCATAAACTTCAAAATTCCTTGGCCGAATTAATGAATATGCTGGTTACCGCTGAGCTTTCTATGAAAGGTTCTAAAGGCTCAGTTCTTGCTATGGAACGGACTTTCTTCCAAAAGAAAGTCTTATGGAAAGAAAAAGAAGTCTGTGAAAAAGCAAAAGAAGATGGAGAGAAGAGAGAAAGAAGAGCCAAAGAAGAAGGCCGATGTCAAAGAAAAAGTATTTCCATTGCAACAGCGACGGCCATTGGAAGCGGAACTGCCCTACTTACCTGGCCACCCTGAAGAACAAGAAGGAAGGTCCTTCTGGAGGTATGCTCGTTATTGAGTCTAACCTTATGGATTTCTTCTGCATCCAGTTGGGTGCTTGACTCTGGTTCTAGTGCTCATCTGTGCACTTCTATGCAGGGATCTTGAGGATAGCAGGAGGCTGAGGGATGGAGACATGATCCTGTACGTCGGTAATGGAGCAAGAGTTGCTGCAGTAGCCGTGGGAACATACCCTCTTCGATTACCATCTGGTTTAGACTTAGTTTTGAAAGACTGTTATTATGTGCCTGCAGCTAGCAGGAAATTTGATTTCTATTTCATGCTTAGCACAAGAAGGCTATGTGATTACCTTCTTTAAGGACCATTGTAACATTCTTTATGAAAGAAATAAAATTGCAAATGGTTTCCTTATTAATGGTCTTTATCAGCTACATATTGATGTACCTATTCTAACTATCGAGCAAAACGTGAATGCCAAACGACCTAGGGATAGTCCAAATGATAGATATCTATGGCACCTGAGATTAGGTCATATAGCAGAAGATAGGATCAACAAATTGGAGAAAAATGGGCTATTGAGTCCATTGACTTTCGAGTCATATCCAACTTGTGAATCTTGTCTTCAAGGCAAAATGACTAAACTCCCTTTTGTAGGACATGGGGAGAGGGCCACAGATCTCCTTGCCCTAGTACATACTGATGTGTGCGGCCCATTTGATGTGCCGGCTAGAGGCAATTTTGTCTACTTCATTACCTTTACCGATGATCTGTCTAGGTATGGGTATATGTGTATCTTATGAGACACATAAGTCTGAAGCTTTTGAAAAGTTCAAAGAATTCAGACATGAAGTAGAAAAACAAACTAGAAAAACCCATTAAGGTTCTTCGATCAGATCGAGGAGGTGAATACCTTAGCCGAAAATTCCTAGACTATCTTAAAAAAATGGCATAGTCTCTCAATGGACTCCACCAGGAACACCTCAACTCAACGGGGATTTCAGAACAATGGAGAAATCGGACTCCTATTGGATATGGTTCGATCCATGATGAGCTTCACAGACCTCCCTGATTTTCTTTGGGGACACTCATTGTTAACTTCAATTTATTCTACTGAATAGGGTTCCTCTAAAACCGTTCCTACCACACCGTATGAGATATGGCACGGTAAGAAACCAAGTCTGAGTCATCTCAGAATTTGGGGTTGTCCGGCTCATGTCAAAAGACAACAAGCGGACAAGTTAGAGTTTAGGTCCTTTAGAGCTCGATTCATAGGATATCCTAAAGAGTCATTAGGATACTATTTCTACATTCCAGAAGACCACAATGTGATTGTGAGTCGACATGCCATCTTTCTTGAAAAATAGTTTATTCAAGATAGTGGCATTGGAATAGCAGATTCAAGCTTGATGAGAAAGTCTCAACAGCAACGAGCTAAGGACCAATTGGAACCAAATCAGGTTGAGCCAATAAGAACACTACCTCCTCCACCTCGTAGATCGGAAAGAGTTTTCCATCCCCCTGAAAGATACTTAGGTATTATTTCAGAGGATGTAGAGAAAATGTTCTCTCATAGGTAATGGTGCTCATGGTGATGATCCCAAAACCTACAATGAGGCGATATCAGATATCGACTCCGAGAAATGGCTAGAGGCAATGCAGTCAGAAATTGACTCGATGCACTCAAACCAAGTCTGGACCTTGGTAGATCCACCAGAAGGTATAGTACCTATTTGGTGTAAATGGATCTTCAAGAGAAAGATTGGTGCAGATGGAAATGTGGAGACATTCAAGGCTAGACTAGTGGCAAAAGGTTATAGTCAATGCGAAGGCATTGACTATCAGGATACCTTTTCCCCAGTAGCTATGCTAAAATCCATCCGCACATTGCTTGCCGTTGCAGCCTATTTCGATTATGAAATATGGCAAATGGACGTGAAAACGGCATTCTTAAATGGATATCTTGAGGAAGATATCTATATGGAACAGCCGCTAGGTTTCACATCCAGTGATACTGATCACAAGGTTTGCAAGCTGCAAAGGTCCATATATGGACTTAAGCAAGCATCTCGGAGCTGGAACACTCATTTCAATGATGTGATCAAAAAAGTTTGGTTTCATCAAAAATGAAGAGGAACCATGTGTTTTCAAAAAGGTCAGTGGGAGCGCTGTTGTCTTCCTCGTATTGTACGTGGATGACATCCTCCTTATTGGGAATGATATTCCCATGTTGACATCAGTCAAAATGTGGTTGTCCAAGGAATTCTCCATGAAAGACCTAGGTGAAGCATCCTTTATTCTAGGAATTAAGGTCTATAGGGATAGACCGAATAGGATGCTAGGACTTTCACAGAAGATGTACATAGAGGAAGTACTAAAGAGGTTTAGTATGGAAAACTCTAAGAGGGGATTAATACCCTTCAGACATGGTATTCATCTTTCCAAGAAGATGTGCCCCTAGCACACCTGAGGAAATAGAATGCATGAGCAAGATCCCTTATGCTTCTGCAATAGGGAGCCTCATGTATGCCATGCTATGTACACGACCTGATATAGCCCATGCTGTGAGTGTCACAAGCAGATATCAGTCAAATCCAGGTGAAGAACACTGGACTTCTGTGAAATGTATCCTTAAGTACTTGAGAAGAACTAAGGATATGATGTTGGTCTTTGGTAATGGAGAACTCCAAGTCCAGGGATACACAGACTCGGATTTCATGTCGATATAGATGATCGAAAGTCGACATCTGGAAGTCTGTTTGTGTGCAATGGTGGTGCTGTCAGCTGGAAGAGTTCCAAGCAAATGGTGATAGCAGATTCCACCATGGAAGCAGAATATATCGCTGCATCAGAGGCTGCGAAGGAAGCATTCTGGTACAAGAAGTTTGCTGCAGAAATTCGGAGTAATGCCATCGGATGCCATCCCTCTGTACTGAGACAACAATGGTGCCAGAGCCTTAGCTAAGAAGCTGAGATCTCATCAAAAATCCAAGCATATCGAGCAGTGATTCCATCTCATCCACGATTACCTCAAGAAGGGATACATCGAGGTTAAAAGAGTAGACACTGCAGACAATGCGGCTAACCTACTAACAAAACCATTGAGTTAGTAGAAGATCGAAGCCCACCTTGAGAAGATGGAACTTAAATTTGTAGCTAATTGACATTAGGTCAAGTGAAAATTTTTTAGATGTATGCCCTAGAAGCCAGATTGGCTGACACTTGTAATACACTTCTAAGGGTAATTTTATAATTTTGATTATAAATTAATAAAAAATTTATTTTCTATCATAGTGTGTAAGTGTCTATGATACATTCTTTGGATTAATGATAATGATAATTCATATTTTCAAGAGTAAAAAATTTAAGACATGAATTTTCATAATTAACTCATAAACTACTTCCGACCGTAGGATCATCACGAGGATGATGATTGATCTGGAAGGTTGGTGTACGATCGCTTTCTTAGAAAAGATGAGTCTTGAGTCTATAGTATAGAGGCACCAAAGTAAGAGTACAGATATTCATTAGAGAATAAGGATACTGAGCATGACCACCTCGAGCAGTCATAAGAGAGTTTACCTTTTCGTCAATGACTGACTCGATGCTACAGTGGTGCATCGGGTTCTTCGACCTAAGGTGTATCAATAGTTCACCTTGAGGGTATTATAGTTTGACTACATCATAACTCGATCTCCTAACCATTCAGAATCCTGAGATGTATGTTGGCTATAGCATGTTCATTGTAGGAAATTGAGAAGATGGGACTTAGACTTGTAGCCAATTGGCTTTAGGACTGGGAGATTGTTAGATATATGTGCCCTAGAAGCCAGAATTGGCTGACACTTGTAATACACTTCTAGGGGCAAAATTATAATTTTGACTAAAATCAATAAAATGGGTTATTTTCTATCACATATGTGTATTTAGTGTCTGTGATACATCCTTTGAGTTAATGGTAATGATAATTCATATTTTCAAGAGTTAAAAATTTAAGACATGAATAATCATTATTAACTCATAAAATGCTCCCGACCATAGGATCATCACGAGGATGGTGATTGATCCGGAAGGTTGGTGTAAAATCGCTTCTCTTTAGTAGATGAGTCTTGAGTCTACGGTGTGGAGACACCGGAGCGAGAGTACAGGTACTCGTTAGAGAACGAGGGCACTGAGCGTGACCACCTCGAGTAGTCATTAGGGAGTCTACCTTCTCGTCAATGACTGACTCGATGCTGCAGTAGTGTGTCTGGTTCTTTGACCTGAGGTGCATCGGCAGTTCACCTTGAGGGTGTTATAGTTTGACTACACCATTACTCGGTCTCCTAGCCATATGGAACCCTGAGGTGTATGTTGGCTATAGCATGTTCATTGTAGGAACTGGATTGGCATCAAGATGGAATCTATCTACCTCGGTGGTAGAGGAGCAGCCCTATGATGATCATGAGAATCAAGTCCAGAAGCCCATGGCCATGGCAGAGTGAAATAATAGAAAGAGTTTCTATTTAGATTTTCACATTGGACTCGAATCGAATGATTACATCATATGACAGAGACTAGGGTTTGACGAGTTCACCTTAACCCTAATCTGATCGGGGCTCAAGATAGAAGAACTTAATCACACAGGTAGCTGCACCAAGAGGTTCGCATTCAGCTCTGATGGGTTGCCACCATATACTGCTAGGTGTCACTGGTGGATTTTGGGAGCAATTAGAATGATTTAGATGATCGATCATTCTAGCTGTTCGAATCAGAAGAGTTCTGATCCATCGAAAGGAGTTTCGATGATGTCGATGATAGAGATCATGACATATCCCATTACCATACAGAACTGAACCTAACTGGGTCACACAAACAAGGGTTTGAATCTGGTGATCATCAATTGAACTGATCTAGTTCAATTGATCTGAATGAGATTCAATTAGGTTCAAGGAAATCGTGCTAGCACTCGATTGAACCTAACGTTCTTCTTTTGCTATCATAAATAAGTTGTCCTGTCTGAGCCAAAGGAGTTTGTGCTCAATCAGAGGCCTTCATATGGTCTGACTGGAGGTTGTCCAAGTCAGAAAAGGTTGTCTTATTTTGTAAGACATTACCTGCCATTTTTGGTCACCTGCCATTTCTTGTTCTTTGACTTTGGTCAAAAGTCTACCTTTGACTGGTCAAACGTTGACCATTGACACTTTGACTTTTGACCACATGTCATGCACCTATTGGAGAGCTGGTGGGGGCCTGTCCCCCTGCCAGAACCTGGCAAGGAGAAGGGCGCACGCCACCCTAGGCGTGTGCCCAAGTTGGAGGCGCCTAGGAGTCCTTGTTGGACAAGGACTCCATCTCCTTTTTGGATTCCAATTAGAGTTCTTCTAAGAACCAACTTTGACTGGTCTTAGGCACCCTCTAAGGAGGAATCCAGGGGTCTCTATTCCCACCAATCAGATTTAGATCTGATTTCACAAAGGGTTGTGATTGGTTGGGAGGAAGAGGAGTTGGATCACGCTTAGTCTATAAAAAGGACCCTGCGCCCAACTCAGTTTAAGATTCAATTGAGAATTGAAAACTCCACGCCCCAAGGCTGCCTCTCCCCTCCCTCTCCATGCCAAACCACCTTCTCCCCTTGCTCTCCACGTCCAAAAGGAGTTTTGGACCTTGGTTGGTGCGATTCAGATCAAAGAAAGGCGATCAAAAGTAAGAAGGCTGCGCTGCTGCAAAGGACGACTGCTCATCTTCAAAAGAGTTTTGAAGATCCTCCAGATCAGATCCAGATCTAATTTTTGGAGGCATGATAGAGAAGAAGAGGATCTCCAGATCCAACCCTGAGTGGATACCGGTAGAGGCCAGGCGCTTGCGTGGCTAAGATCCAGAACCTTCCGCTGCAAACAGGATCATCAACAGGGTAATAGGATTACCCAGATCAGGTAAATTAAATTTGATTTAATTTATCTTTTTATTTTATTTTATTAAAATAATAAGAATCAGATCTGAAACATATCAAGATCTGATTGGGATCAAGAGAAAAATTTTTGAAATATATCTCTTGATCTGATCAGATCTGAACGAACCTGGACCGGGAAATCAGGATTTTCCTTCAACTGGTATCAGAGCCATGGTTCTAAAATTGTTTAGATCTAATTTTAAATTTATTTTAATTAAAAATAATTGATTTTAGATGTCACATGAGATGTGATCAGATCTGAAATTAGAAAAAATTAAAATTAAATAATTTGGATCTAAGATTAGAAGATATGCATGACTAGTTCTAGAATAGAATAGTTCTATAGAATAGTCTTGCATGTTTTTGATTTAATCTGATTAAATCATATTTTAGATCTTTTTATTTACTATTTTTTGATATTATAAGTGTTATAATAACATCTAAAAAATAGCAAATAAAAATTATTTAATTTTTAAATATCATATGAGATATGATTGATGCATGTCTAGACTAGTTGTAGAATAGTTCTACATAATTGTCTAGATTAGAATTTATTTTGATTAGATCAATTTAAATCTAATTTTTTAGATTATTATGAGATAATTTAGATCTGAAAATATGCATGATTTGATACATGAGATGTATGCAAAATATGCCATGATTAGATCTAATTTATATATGAGATATATGATATAGATCTGATACTGTTTTGTAGTATTGAATGTTCCTGATTAAGGCGTTCCTCTTGGCCGTCCGGTCATAAGAACGAAGAAGGGTTTAAAGGCCCTCTCTTCCCATTCGATGGGGTGTTCTTATGATGTGTAGGGGTGCTGCGTGTTCGTCCTTAATCAGAAACCCAAAACTTACTTTCTGCAAAACCCTAGATCCTGAAACCCTAGGATTTATTGTGCATATTTTGTTTATGAACCCTACTTAATTAAGAATTAAGTTTATGGAAATATTAATTAGGTCTAAAATTGAGAATTTTCAGATCTAAGACATATTCATAATACTGGGTTCGGGCTTGGGTAGCTCAATTAGGTCTAAGCGGTTGATCAAACCGAATCAAGAGTTGGTTAGATGGGATCAACAATGCTTAAATTGACCAGCCTAATAGGATTAAGTCTGGGTCAAGATCGAGTCACGATCAAGCAAGACCTAATTAGGCTCAGAGGTTAGAGTCTGGATTGTAGGCTAACCCAATTGGTTCTGGCTCAACAATTTGGTGTCTAAGGTAAGTTTGGCACATACGACCGACTGGTTTTTAATTGGAAGCTACTCGACCTGAATGCGTTCTTGTACGAGTTAATGGCATATTCCTTCCACCGGTCTCACTTACCTGGCCATATCTGTTGACACAGTTCTGATCTGAGGTGGTCAATAATCCGAGCTAACCCATGCCACTAGGTTAGTCATAATTGTTATGACTAAGCCAAGTCTAGTTTAATGAGACCTGAATCAATTCTCCCTAAGAAAAGATTAAGTCTGAGGTCTTCCACCATTGTAGATGTGCGGGCCCTTCCCGGGGTTGATTGTTCTCGGCTGGATACAGTGGCTCAGTTGCACCGGGAAAGATGCAACCATGTCTATTAGGCATTGGATGCTATGGGCTGGAGGATGAGTTGGGCTCAATATTCTGGATACGGTGAGAGACTCAATTAGGAACCCAGTCTATGCAAATGGTGGGTCTGACTTAACTAAGGAGTGGATCAATATTTTGGATACGGTGAGATTCATGAATTAGAGACCAAGTTTGGGTGCACCATGATTAGAGAATCATTGAACAAGAGTTGTTCACTCATTGGCTAACCCATCACCAATAACTGTTAGGTGAGGTGATGAGTCAGTTGGTGAGACCGCACCACCCACTAGAAATCATTAATCATGGAGATTTTTCGCATCTCTACAGAGGGAGTGTAGGGATCCGAGAAAATAGTGGGAGCTAATTTGTTTAAAAATAAAATCCCTAAATAAATTGGTCAAGTCAATAATTACAGTATCTAACTAGAATCTTTGACTCTCTACAGGAAAAATGTCTGCGTCCAACCCATTGGCACGTATCCTGGACACACATAGACTGACTGGACCCAATTATAAAGATTGGCTCAGGAACTACAAAATTATTTTGGGTTTCGAGAAGTTAACCCATGTTTTGGACCAGGACCCTCCCACCTTACCAGCCCGTCCATCCATTGAACAGAGAGCGTCTCTGGAAAAATGGATTAGACGAAGATAATAAGGCCAGATATTACATGTTGGGCTCGATGTCTGATGAGCTCCAGCGCCAACATGAAGATATCGGGACTGCTCGCCAAATGTTGGCTCACCTGCAGGAGATGTTTGGTGAACAGAGTCGCGCAGCCAAATATCAAGTCACGAAATGACTTTTTAAGGCTAAGATGCGTGATGGGCAGTCAGTCCAAGATCACTGTCTGACAATGATCAAGGACATGGAAGAGCTTGAGAAGCTCGGTGTGAAGTTAGACTTGGACCTGCAGAACGATATTATTCTGCAATCCTTGACTGATGCATATGGGCAATTCATCATGAATTACCACATGCATAAACTTCAAAATTCCTTGGCCGAATTAATGAATATGCTGGTTACCGCTGAGCTTTCTATGAAAGGTTCTAAAGGCTCAGTTCTTGCTATGGAACGGACTTCTTCCAAAAGAAAGTCTTATGGAAAGAAAAAGAAGTCTGTGAAAAAGCAAAAGGTGGAAGGATCAAAGAAGAAGAAGGCAGAACCGAAGAAAAAGGCCGATGGCAAAGGAAAGTGTTTCCATTGCAACAGCGACGGCCATTGGAAGCGGAACTGCCCTACTTACCTGGCCACCCTGAAGAACAAGAAGGAAGGTCCTTCTGGAGGTATGCTCGTTATTGAGTCTAACCTTACGGTTTCTTCTGCATCCAGTTGGGTGCTTGACTCTGGTTCTAGTGCTCATCTGTGCACTTCCATGCAGGGTCTTGAGGATAGCAGAGATCCTGAGGTTCTCAGATCTGATCAGATCAAGAGATATATTTCAAAAATTTCTCTTGATCCCAATCAGATCTTGATATGTTTCAGATCTGATTCTTATTATTTTAATAAAATAAAATTAAAAGATAAATTAAATCAAATTTAATTTACCTGATCTGGGTAATCCTATTACCCTGTTGATGATCCTGTTTGCAGCGGAAGGTTCTGGATCTTAGCCACGCAAGCGCCTGGCCTCTACCGGTATCCACTCGGGTTGGATCTGGAGATCCTCTTCTTCTCTATCACGCCTCCAAAAATCAGATCTGGATCTGATCTGGAGGATCTTCAAAACTCTTTTTGAAGATGAGCAGTCGTCCTTTGCAGCAGCGTAGCCTTCTTACTTTTGATCGCCTTTCTTTGATCTGAATCGCACCAACCAAGGTCCAAAACTCCTTTTGGATGTGGAGAGCAAGGGGAGAAGGTGGTTTGGCATGGAGAGGGAGGGGAGAGGCAGCCTTGGGGCATGGAGAAACTATGATCTCATCATATCTTTTATCTTACAATCTGAGTTGGGTACAGGGTCTTATTTATAGACTAGCTGTGATCCAACTCCTCTTCTTCCCAACCAATCACAACCCTTTGTGAAATCAGATCTAAATCTGATTGGTGGGAATAGAGTCCCCTGGATTCCTCCTTAGAGGGTGCCTAAGACCAGTCAAAGTTGGTTCTTAGAAGAACTCTAATTGGAATCCAAAAAGGAGATGGAGTCCTTGTCCAACAAGGACTCCTAGGCGCCTCCAACTTGGGCACACGCCTAGGGTGGCGTGCGCCCTTCTCCTTGCCAGGTTCTGGCAGGGGGACAGGCCCCCACCAGCTCTCCAATAGGTGCATGACATGTGGTCAAAAGTCAAAGTGTCAATGGTCAACGTTTGACCAGTCAAAGGTAGACTTTTGACCAAAGTCAAAGAACAAGAAATGGCAGGTGACCAAAAATGGCAGGTAATGTCTTACAAATAAGACAACCTTTTCTGACTTGGACAACCTCCAGTCAGACCATATGAAGGCCTCTGATTGAGCACAAACTCCTTTGGCTCAGACAGGACAACTTATTTATGATAGCAAAAGAAGAACGTTAGGTTCAATCGAGTGCTAGCACGATTTCCTTGAACCTAATTGAATCTCATTCAGATCAATTGAACTAGATCAGTTCAATTGATGATCACCAGATTCAAACCCTTGTTTGTGTGACCCAGTTAGGTTCAGTTCTGTATGGTAATGGGATATGTCATGATCTCTATCATCGACATCATCGAAACTCCTTTCGATGGATCAGAACTCTTCTGATTCGAACAGCTAGAATGATCGATCATCTAAATCATTCTAATTGCTCCCAAAATCCACCAGTGACACCTAGCAGTATATGGTGGCAACCCATCAGAGCTGAATGCGAACCTCTTGGTGCAGCTACCTATGTGATTCAGTTCTTCTATCTTGAGC
>QRFJ01002532.1:0-108059 GCA_006176705.1 Cocos nucifera | reverse complement strand
CTGTTAGATATATGTGCCCTAGAAGCCAGAATTGGCTGACACTTGTAATACACTTCTAGGGGCAAAATTATAATTTTGACTATAATTAATGAAATGGGTTATTTTCTATCACACATGTGTATTTAGTGTCTGTGATACATCCTTTGAGTTAATGGTAATGATAATTCATATTTTCAAGAGTTGAAAATTTAAGACATGAATAATCATTATTAACTCATAAACAGCTCCCGACCATAGGATCATCACGAGGATGGTGATTGATCCGGAAGGTTGGTGTACGATCGCTTCTCTTTAGTAGATGAGTCTTGAGTCTACGGTGTGGAGACACCGGAGCGAGAGTACAGGTACTCGTTAGAGAACGAGGGCACTGAGCGTGACCACCTCGAGTAGTCATTAGGGAAGTCTACCTTCTCGTCAATGACTGACTCGATGCTGCAGTAGTGTGTCTGGTTCTTTGACCTGAGATGCATCGGCAGTTCACCTTGAGGGTGTTATAGTTTGACTACACCATTACTCGGTCTCCTAGCCATATGGAACCCTGAGGTGTATGTTGGCTATGACATGTTCATTGTAGGAACTGGATTGCATCAAGATGGGATCTATCTACCTCGGTGGTAGAGGAGTAGCCCTATGATGATCATGAGAATCAAGTCCAGAAATCCATGGCCATGGTAGAGTGAAATAATAGAAAGAGTTTCTATTTAGATTTTCACATTGGACTCGAATCGAATGATTACATCATATGACAGAGACTAGGGTTTGACGAGTTCACCTTAACCCTAATCTGATCGGGGCTCAAGATAGAAGAACTTGAATCACACAGGTAGCTGCACCAAGAGGTTCGCATTCAGCTCTGATGGGTTGCCACCATATACTGCTAGGTGTCACTGGTGGATTTTGGGAGCAATTAGAATGATTTAGATGATCGATCATTCTAGCTGTTCGAATCAGAAGAGTTCTGATCCATCGAAAGGAGTTTCGATGATGTCTATGATAGAGATCATGACATATCCCATTACCATACAGAACTGAACCTAACTGGGTCACACAAACAAGGGTTTGAATCTGGTGATCATCAATTGAACTGATCTAGTTCAATTGATCTGAATGAGATTCAATTAGGTTCAAGGAAATCGTGCTAGCACTCGATTGAACCTAACGTTCTTCTTTTACTATCATAAATAAGTTGTCCTGACTGAGCCAAAGGAGTTTGTGCTCAATCAGAGGCCTTCATATGGTCTGACTGGAGGTTGTCCAAGTCAGAATAGGTTGTCTTATTTGTAAGACATTACCTGCCATTTTTGGTCACCTGCCATTTCTTGTTCTTTGACTTTGGTCAAAAGTCTACCTTTGACTGGTCAAACGTTGACCATTGACCCTTTGACTTTTGACCACATGTCATGCACCTATTGGAGAGCTGGTGGGGGCCTGTCCCCCTGCCAGAACCTGGCAAGGAGAAGGGCGCACGCCAAGGGTGGCGTGAGCCCAAGTAGGAGGCGCCTAGGAGTCCTTGTTGGACAAGGACTCCACCTCCCTTTTGGATTCCAATCAGAGTTCTACTAAGAATCCAGTTTGACTGGTCTTAGGCGCCCTCTAAGGAGGAATCCAGGGGTCTCTATTCCAACCAATCAGATTTAGATCTGATTTCACAAAGGGTTGTGATTGGTTGAGAGGAAGAGGAGTTGGATCACAAGAGGTCTATAAATAAGACCCTGCGCCCAACCCTAATTCTAATGAATTCAATTGAGATTTCCCACGCCCCAAGGCTGCCTCTCCCCTCCTTCTCCACGCCATAGTCTCTTCTCCCCTTGCTCTCCACGTCCAAAAGGTGTTTTGGACTTAGGTTGGTGCGATTCAGATCAAGGAAAGGCGATCAAAAGCAAGAAGGCTGCGCTGCTGCAAAAGGACGACTGCAGATCTTCAAAAGAGTTTTGAAGATCCTCCAGATCAGATCCAGATCTGATTTTTGGAGGTGTGATAGAGAAGAAGAGGATCTCCAGATCCAACCCGAGTGGATACCGGTAGAGGCCAGGCGCTTGCGTGGCTAAGATCCAGAACCTTCCGCTGCAATCAGGATCATCTACAGGGTAATAGGATTACCCAAATCAGGTAAATTAAATTTGATTTAATTTATCTTATTTTATTTTATTTATTAAAATAATAAGAATCAGATCTGAAACATATCAAGATCTGATTGAGATCAAGAGAAAATTTTTGAAATATATCTCTTGATCTAATCAGATCTGGACGAACCTGGACCGGGAAATCAGGATTTCCCTTCAACTGGTATCAGAGCCATGGTTCTAAATTGTTTAGATCTGATTTTAATTTTATTTTAATTAGAAAATAAAGTGATTTCAGATGTCACATGAGATGTGATCAGATCTGAAATCAGAAAAAATTAAAATTAAATGATTTGGATCTAAGAACATGAAGATATGCATGACTAGTTCTAGAATAGAATAGTTCTATAGAATAGTTTTGCATGTCTTTGATTTAATCTGATTAAATCATATTTTAGATCTTCTTATTTACTATTTTCTGATATTATAAGTGTTATAATAACATCTGATAAACAGCAAATAAAAATTATTTAATTTTAAATATCATATGAGATATGATTAGATGCATGACTAGACTAGTTGTAGAATAGTTCTACATAATTGTCTAGATTAGAATTTATTTTGATTAGATCAATTTAAATCTAATTTTTTAGATTATTATGAGATAATTTAGATCTGAAAACATGCATGATTTGATACATGAGATGTATGCAAAATATGCCATGATTAGATCTAAATTTGTATATGAGATATATGATATAGATCTGATAACTGTTTTGTAGTATTTACATGTTCCTGATTAAGGCGTTCCTCTTGGCCGTCCGGTCATAAGAACGAAGAAGGGTTTAAAGGCCCTCTCTTCCCATTCGATGGGGTGTTCTTATGACGTGTAGGGGTGCTGCGTGTTCGTCCTTAATCAGAAACCCAAAACTTACTTTCTGCAAAACCCTAGATCCTGAAACCCTAGGATTTATTGTGCATATTTTGTTTATGAACCCAACTTAATTAAGAATTAAGTTTATGGAATATTAATTAGGTCTAAAATTGAGAATTTCAGATCTAAGACATATTCATAATACTGGGTTCGGGCTTGGGTAGCTCAATTAGGTCTAAGCGGTTGATCAAACCGAATCAAGAGTTGGTTAGATGGGATCAACAATGCTTAAATTGACCAGCCTAATAGGATTAAGTCTGGGTCAAGATCGAGTCACGATCAAGCAAGACCTAATTAGGCTCAGAGGTTAGAGTCTGGATTGTAGGCTAACCCAATTGGTTCTGACTCAACAATTTGGTGTCTAAGGTAAGTTTGGCACAGACGATCGACTGGTTTTTAATTGGAAGCTACTCGACCTGAATGCGTTCTTGTGCGAGTTAACGGCATATTCCTTCCACCGGTCTCACTTACCTGGCCATATCTGTTGACACAGTTCTGATCTGAGGTGGTCAATAATCCGAGCTGACCCATGCCACTAGGTTAGTCATAATTGTTATGACTAAGCCAAGTCTAGTTTAATGAGACCTGAATCAATTCTCCCTAAGAAAAGATTAAGTCCTGAGGTCTTCCACCATTGTAGACGTGCGGGCCCTTCCCGGGGTTGATTGTTCTCGGCTGGATACAGTGGCTCAGTTGCACCGGGAAGACGCAACCATGTCTATTAGGCATTGGATGCTATGGGCTGGAGGATGAGTTGGGCTCAATATTTCGGATACGGTGAGAGACCCAATTAGGAACCCAGTCTATGCAAATGGTGGGTCTGACTTAACTAAGGAGTGGATCAATATTCCGGATACGGTGAGATTCATGAATTAGAGACCAAGTTTGGGTGCACCATGATTAGAGAATCATTGAACAAGAGTTGTTCACTCATTGGCTAACCCATCACCAATAACTGTTAGGTGAGGTGATGAGTCAGTTGGTGAGACCGCACCACCCACTAGAAATCATTCAATCGTGGAGATTTTCGCATCTCTACAGAGGGAGTGTAGGGATCCGAGAAAATAGTGGGAGCTAATTTGTTTAAAAATAAAATCCCTAAACAAATTGGTCAAGTCAAAATTACAGTATCTAACTAGAATCTTTGACTCTCTACAGGAAAATGTCTGCGTCCAACCCACTGGCACGTATCCTAGACACACATAGACTGACTGGACCCAATTATAAAGATTGGCTCAGGAACTACAAAATTGTTTTGGGTTCAGAGAAGTTAACACATGTTTTGGACCAGGACCCTCCCACCTTACCAGCTCGTCCATCCACTGAACAGAGAGCGTCTCTGGAAAAATGGATTGACGAAGACAATAAGGCCAGATACTACATGTTGGGCTCGATGTCTGATGAGCTCCAGCGCCAACATGAAGATATCGGGACTGCTCGCCAAATGTTGGCTCACCTGCAGGAGATGTTTGGTGAACAGAGTCGCGCAGCCAAATATCAAGTCACAAAATGACTTTTTAAGGCTAAGATGCGTGATGGGCAGTCAGTCCAAGATCACTGTCTGACAATGATCAAGGACATGGAAGAGCTTGAGAAGCTCGGTGTGAAGTTGGACTTGGACTTGCAGAACGATATTATTCTGCAATCCTTGACTGATGCATATGGGCAATTCATCATGAATTACCACATGCATAAACTTCAAAATTCCTTGGCCGAGTTGATGAATATGCTGGTTACCGCTGAGCTTTCTATGAAAGGTTCTAAAGGCTCAGTTCTTGCTATGGAACGGACTTCTTCCAAAAGAAAGTCTTATGGAAAGAAAAAGAAGTCTGTGAAAAAGCAAAAGGTGGAAGGATCAAAGAAGAAGAAGGCAGAACCGAAGAAAAAGGTCGATGGCAAAGGAAAGTGTTTCCATTGCAACAGCGACGGCCATTGGAAGCGGAACTGCCCTACTTACCTGGCCACCCTGAAGAACAAGAAGGAAGGTCCTTCTGGAGGTATGCTCGTTATTGAGTCTAACCTTACGGTTTCTTCTGCATCCAGTTGGGTGCTTGACTCTGGTTCTAGTGCTCATCTGTGCACTTCTATGCAGGGTCTTGAGGATAGCAGGAGGCTGAGGGATGGAGACATGATCCTACGCATCGGTAATGGAGCAAGAGTTGCTGCAGTAGCCGTGGGAACATACCCTCTGCGATTACCATCTGGTTTAGACTTAGTTTTAAAAGACTGTTATTATGTGCCTGCAGCTAGCAGGAATTTGATTTCTGTTTCATGCTTAGCACAAGAAGGTTATGTGATCACCTTCTTTAAGGACCATTGTAACATTCTTTATGAAAGAAATAAAATTGCAAATGGTTTCCTTGTTAATGGTCTTTATCAGTTGCATATTGATGTACCTGTTTTAACTATCGAGCAAAACGTGAATGCCAAACGACCTAGGGATAGTCCAAACGACAGATATCTATGGCACCTGAGATTAGGTCATATAGCAGAAGATAGGATTAACAAATTGGAGAAAAATGGGCTATTGAGTCCATTGACTTTTGAGTCATATCCAACTTGTGAATCTTGTCTTCAAGGCAAAATGACTAAACTCCCTTTTGTTGGACATGGGGAGAGGGCCACAGATCTCCTTGCCCTAGTACATACTGATGTGTGCGGCCCATTTCGATGTGCCGGCTAGAGGCAATTTTGTCTACTTCATTACCTTTACCGATGATCTGTCTAGGTATGGGTATGTGTATCTTATGAGACACAAGTCTGAAGCCTTTGAAAAGTTCAAAGAATTCAGACATGAAGTAGAAAAACAAACTGGAAAACCCATTAAGGTTCTTCGATCAGATCGAGGAGGTGAATACCTTAGCCGGGAATTCCTAGACTATCTTAAGGAAAATGGCATAGTCTCTCAATGGACTCCACCAGGAACACCTCAACTCAACGGGGTTTCAGAACGGAGAAATCGGACTCTATTGGATATGGTTCGATCCATGATGAGCTTCACAGACCTCCCTGATTTTCTTTGGGGACATTCATTATTAACTTCAATCTATTTACTGAATAGGGTTCCCTCTAAAACCGTTCCTACCACACCGTATGAGATATGGCACGGTAAGAAACCAAGTCTGAGTCATCTCAGAATTTGGGGTTGTCCGGCTTCATGTCAAAAGACAACAAGCGGACAAGTTAGAGTTTAGGTCCTTTAGAGCTCGATTCATAGGATATCCTAAAGAGTCATTAGGATACTATTTCTACATTCCAGAAGACCACAATGTGATTGTGAGTCGACATGCCATATTTCTTGAAAAATAGTTTATTCAAGATAGTGGCATTGGAAAGCAGATTAAGCTTGATGAGAAAGTCTCACAAGCAGAACGAGCTAAGGACCAAGTGGAACCAAATCAGGTTGAGCCAATAAGAACACTACCTCCTCCACCTCGTAGATCGGAAAGAGTTTCCCGTCCCCCTGAAAGATACTTAGGTATTATTTCAGAGGATGTAGAGGAAATGTTCCTCATAGGTAATGGTGCTCATGGTGATGATCCCAAAACCTACAACGAGGCGATATCAGATATCGACTCCGAGAAATGGCTTGAGGCAATGAAGTCAGAAGATTCGACTCGATGCACTCAAACCAAGTCTGGACCTTGGTAGATCCACCAGAAGGTATAGTACCTATTGGGTGTAAATGGATCTTCAAGAGAAAGATTGGTGCAGATGGGAATGTGGAGACATTCAAGGCTAGACTGGTGGCAAAAGGTTATAGTCAACGCGAAGGCATTGACTATCAGGATACCTTTTCCCCGGTAGCTATGCTAAAATCCATCCGCACATTGCTTGCCTGTTGCAGCCTATTTCGATTATGAAATATGGCAAATGGACGTGAAAACGGCATTCCTAAATGGATATCTTGAGGAAGATATCTATATGGAACAGCCGCTAGGTTTCACATCCAGTGATACTGATCACAAGGTTTGCAAGCTGCAAAGGTCCATATATGGACTTAAGCAAGCATCTCGGAGCTGGAACACTCGTTTCAATGATGTGATCAAAAAGTTTGGTTTCATCAAAAATGAAGAGGAACCATGTGTTTTCAAAAGGGTCAGTGGGAGCGCTGTTGTCTTCCTCGTATTGTACGTGGATGACATCCTCCTTATTGGGAATGATATTCCCATGTTGACATCAGTCAAGATGTGGTTGTCCAAGGAATTCTCCATGAAAGACCTAGGTGAAGCATCCTTTATTCTAGGAATTAAGGTCTATAGGGATAGACCGAATAGGATGCTAGGACTTTCACAGAAGATGTACATAGAGGAAGTACTAAAGAGGTTTAGTATGGAAAACTCTAAGAGGGGATTAATACCCTTCAGACATGGTATTCATCTTTCCAAGAAGATGTGCCCCAGCACACCTGAGGAAATAGAACGCATGAGCAAGATCCCTTATGCTTCTGCAATAGGGAGCCTCATGTATGCCATGCTATGTACACGACCTGATATAGCCCATGCTGTGAGTGTCACAAGCAGATATCAGTCAAATCCAGGTGAAGAACACTGGACTTCTGTGAAATGTATCCTTAAGTACTTGAGAAGAACTAAGGATATGATGTTGGTCTTTGGTAACGGAGAACTCCAAGTTCAGGGATACACAGACTCGGACTTCATGTCCGATATAGATGATCGAAAGTCGACATCTGGAAGTCTGTTTGTGTGCAATGGTGGAGCTGTCAGCTGGAAGAGTTCCAAGCAAACTGTGATAGCAGATTCCACCATGGAAGCAGAATATATAGCTGCATCAGAGGCTGCAAAGGAAGCATTCTGGTACAAGAAGTTTGCTGCAGAAATTGGAGTAATGCCATCAGAGTTGGCGCCATAGCCCTTGCAAACGGTGATATCATCTCATCCGCGATTACCTTGAGAAAGGTTACGTTGAGGTCAAGAGAGTCAACTCCGCAGATAATGTGGCAGACCCACTTACAAAGCCGTTGGGCCAGCAGAAGATCGAAGCCCACCTTGAGAAGATGGGACTTAGACTTGTAGCCAATTGGCTTTAGGACAAGTGGGAGATTGTTAGATATATGTGCCCTAGAAGCCAGAATTGGCTGACACTTGTAATACACTTCTAGGGGCAAAATTGTAATTTTGACTATAATTAATAAAATGGGTTATTTTCTATCACATATGTGTATTTAGTGTCTGTGATACATCCTTTGAGTTAATGGTAATGATAATTCATATTTTCAAGAGTTGAAAATTTAAGACATGAATAATCATTATTAACTCATAAACAGCTCCCGACCATAGGATCATCACGAGGATGGTGATTGATCCGGAAGGTTGGTGTACGATCGCTTCTCTTTAGTAGATGAGTCTTGAGTCTACGGTGTGGAGACACCGGAGCGAGAGTACAGGTACTCGTTAGAGAACGAGGGCACTGAGCGTGACCACCTCGAGTAGTCATTAGGAAGTCTACCTTCTCGTCAATGACTGACTCGATGCTGCAGTAGTGTGTCTGGTTCTTTGACCTGAGATGCATCGGCAGTTCACCTTGAGGGTGTTATAGTTTGACTACACCATTACTCGGTCTCCTAGCCATATGGAACCCTGAGGTGTATGTTGGCTATAGCATGTTCATTGTAGGAACTGGATTGCATCAAGATGGGATCTATCTACCTCGGTGGTAGAGGAGCAGCCCTATGATGATCATGAGAATCAAGTCCAGAAGCCCATGGCCATGGCAGAGTGAAATAATAGAAAGAGTTTCTATTTAGATTTTCACATTGGACTCGAATCGAATGATTACATCATATGACAGAGACTAGGGTTTGACGAGTTCACCTTAACCCTAATCTGATCGGGGCTCAAGATAGAAGAACTTGAATCACACAGGTAGCTGCACCAAGAGGTTCGCATTCAGCTCTGATGGGTTGCCACCATATACTGCTAGGTGTCACTGGTGGATTTTGGGAGCAATTAGAATGATTTAGATGATCGATCATTCTAGCTGTTCGAATCAGAAGAGTTCTGATCCATCGAAAGGAGTTTCGATGATGTCGATGATAGAGATCATGACATATCCCATTACCATACAGAACTGAACCTAACTGGGTCACACAAACAAGGGTTTGAATCTGGTGATCATCAATTGAACTGATCTAGTTCAATTGATCTGAATGAGATTCAATTAGGTTCAAGGAAATCGTGCTAGCACTCGATTGAACCTAACGTTCTTCTTTTACTATCATAAATAAGTTGTCCTGACTGAGCCAAAGGAGTTTGTGCTCAATCAGAGGCCTTCATATGGTCTGACTGGAGGTTGTCCAAGTCAGAAATAGGTTGTCTTATTTGTAAGACATTACCTGCCATTTTTGGTCACCTGCCATTTCTTGTTCTTTGACTTTGGTCAAAAGTCTACCTTTGACTGGTCAAACGTTGACCATTGACCCTTTGACTTTTGACCACATGTCATGCACCTATTGGAGAGCTGGTGGGGGCCTGTCCCCCTGCCAGAACCTGGCAAGGAGAAGGGCGCACGCCAAGGGTGGCGTGAGCCCAAGTAGGAGGCGCCTAGGAGTCCTTGTTGGACAAGGACTCCACCTCCCTTTTGGATTCCAATTCAGAGTTCTACTAAGAATCCAAGTTTGACTGGTCTTAGGCGCCCTCTAAGGAGGAATCCAGGGGTCTCTATTCCAACCAATCAGATTTAGATCTGATTTCACAAAGGGTTGTGATTGGTTGAGAGGAAGAGGAGTTGGATCACAAGAGGTCTATAAATAAGACCCTGCGCCCAACCCTAATCCTAATGAATTGCAATTGAGACCCCACGCCCCAAGGCTGCCTCTCCCCTCCTTCTCCATGCCATAGCTTCTTCTCCCCTTGCTCTCCACGTCCAAAAGGTGTTTTGGACTTAGGTTGGTGCGATTCAGATCAAGGAAAGGCGATCAAAAGCAAGAAGGCTGCGCTGCTGCAAAAGGACGACTGCAGATCTTCAAAAGAGTTTTGAAGATCCTCCAGATCAGATCCAGATCTAATTTTTGGAGGTGTGATAGAGAAGAAGAGGATCTCCAGATCCAACCCGAGTGGATACCGGTAGAGGCCAGGCGCTTGCGTGGCTAAGATCCAGAACCTTCCGCTGCAATCAGGATCATCTACAGGGTAATAGGATTACCCAAATTAGGTAAATTAAATTTGATTTAATATATCTTAATTTATTTTATTTATTAAAATAATAAGAATCAGATCTGAAACATATCAAGATCTGATTGAGATCAAGAGAAAATTTTTGAAATATATCTCTTGATCTGATCAGATCTGGACGAACCTGGACCGGGAAATCAGGATTTTCCTTCATGACCATCTCGAGTAGTCATTAGGAAGTCTACCTTCTCATCAATGACTGACTCGATGCTGCAGTAGTGTGTCTGGTTCTTTAACTTGAGGTGCATCGGCAGTTCACCTTGAGGGTGTTATAGTTTGACTACACCATTACTCGGTCTCCTAGCCATTGGAACCCTGAGGTGTATGTTGGCTATAGCATGTTCATTGTAGGAACTAGATGGCATCAAGATGGAATCTATCTACCTCGGTGGTAGAGGAGCAGCCCTATGATGATCATGAGAATCAAGTCCAGAAGTCCATGGCCATGGTAGAGTGAAATAATAGAAAGAGTTTCTATTTAGATTTTCACATCGGACTCGAATCGAATGATTACATCATATGACAGAAACTAGGGTTTGACGAGTTTACCTTAACCCTAATCTGATCGGGGCTCAAGATAGAAGAACTTAATCACACAGGTAGCTGCACCAAGAGGTTCACATTCAGCTCTGATGGGTTGCCACCATATACTGCTAGGTGTCACTGGTGGATTTTGGGAGCAATTAGAATGATTTAGATGATCGATCATTCTAGCTGTTCGAATCAGAAGAGTTCTGATCCATCGAAAGGAGTTTCGATGATGTCGATGATAGAGATCATGACATATCCCATTACCATACAGAACTGAACCTAACTAGGTCACACAAACAAGGGTTTGAATCTGGTGATCATCAATTGAACTGATCCAGTTCAATTGATCTGAATGAGATTCAATTAGGTTCAAGGAAATCATGCTAGCACTCGATTGAACCTAACGTTCTTCTTTTGCTATCATAAATTAGTTGTCCTGACTGAGCCAAAGGAGTTTGTGCTCAATCAGAGGCCTTCATATGGTCTGACTGGAGGTTGTCCAAGTTAGAAAAGGTTGTCTTATTTTGTAAGACATTACCTGCCATTTTTGGTCACCTGCCATTTCTTGTTCTTTGACTTTGGTCAAAAGTCTACCTTTGACTGGTCAAATGTTGACCATTGACACTTTGACTTTTGACCACATGTCACGCACCTATTGGAGAGCTAGTGGGGGCTTGTCCCCCTGCCAGAACCTGGCAAGGAAGAGGGGGTGGCAGTGGCGTGTGCCCCAGTTGGAGGCGCCTAGAAATCCTTATTGGACAAGGACTCTATCTTCTTTTTGGATTCCAATTAGAGTTCTCCTAATGAACCAACTTTGACTGGTCTTAGGCATCCTCTAAGGAGGAATCCAGGGGACTCTATTCCCACCAATCAGATTTAGATCTGATTTCACAAAGAGTTGTGATTGGTTGGGAAGAAGAGGAGTTGGATCACGCTTAGTCTATAAATAAGACCCTGCGCCCAACCCAGATTATGATTGGAAGTGATTGAAAGGAATCACAATTCCCACACCCCAAGGCTGCCTCTCCCCTCTTCCTCCATGCCAAACCACCTTCTCCCTCTCCTCTCCACGTCCAAAAAGAGTTTTGGATTTTTGGTTGGTGCGATTCAGATCAAAGAAAGGCGACTGAAAGCTAGAAGGCTGCGCTGCTACAAAGGATGACTGCTGATCTTCAAAAGGAGTTTTGAAGATCCTCCAGATCAGATCCAGATCTGATTTTTGGAGGCATGATAGAGAAGAAGAGGATCTCCAGATCCAACCTGAGTGGATATCGGTAGAGGTCAGGCACTTGCGTGGCTAGATCCAGAACCTTCCGCTGCATACAGGATCATCAACGGGTAATTGGATTACCCAAATCAGGTAAATTAAATTTGATTTAATTTATTCTTATTTTATTTTATTTATTAAAATAATAAGAATCAGATCTAAAATATCTTAGATCTGATACAGATCAAAGAGAAAAATTTTTGAAATATATCTCTTGATCTGATCAGATCTGAACGAACCTGGATCGAGAAATCAGGTTTCCCTTCAACACCAAAGCCAATTGTCAGCCTATTGATGATTGAGCTATTTTATGTAATTATAGATAAATTATTAATTAAATAAAAGTTATTCTAACTTTTCATCATAAATCTTTCATCTTCTAATGAACTCCTATCTATTATGATGAAGAATTAAGGACTATTTAGAATCGACAAAAAAGGATTTATTATTTAGTCCTTAAATATGTTCGCGACCAAATGATACATTTTTATCAAGGATGACAATGTTTATCAAGTATAGATCATTGTGTGCCATATTGGTTAGTTATCCTCTTAACCAAGGAGTGTGGAGACATTGGTATGGCATGCAGGTGAGATGTAGGGTTATATCTGTACTGAACGTGACCAACTCTAGAGCTTTTCTACTATCAAAAATTGCTCTGATGGAATATGGAGATAAATATCCCTCCGACCTAAGATCACCATGGTGACTTTTAAGCAACTCACTATGCTTTCGTGTTAGACTACCTAAATTTTTAATTCAATGATAGAAGATTTTTGGGTACAGTCAAGTACTTGAGGAGTCGGTTCATGAGATAAGATGGGATTGACCACTCTTGGACTCAGAAACTATGTTCAATAGTGTTTCAATTTAGCAAAGCCTTGACCAAGATAGTCCTAGTGAGGGGTCACAGGACTAATTGCTTTGAGACATGATTTGGATGTATGTACTAGGGTTGATAGTTTAATCCTGAGTCATCCTATGCATAGAGATCAAAGGGATGAATTATGCAGTAACCATATTCACATAGATTTTAAATATTGTGATTGCACTATTTGACCTATCCGAATGTCGGATACCATTGCTAGATGGTCACTTCAATTAGTATAGAAAATTGGTTCCTATGCTACTGGCTTAGGTTCGAACCTATGAGGTCACATACACTAGAGTTCTTATCCGATCTAATGGTTGATCAAGAAAAGTTTAATTAGTGATTTAATCACTAATTAACTTAATTTGATTGAGTGATTATTTTTGGATCGAGACCAACTGAATTGGATTCATTTGGATTTGACCCGATTAGCTTATAAGATGATCTAATCGTCAAGGAGGTTTAATCCCCGATTTGATCAGGACTTCAATTTGATTAATTTCTAATTTGATTAAAATTTAACTGAGCCTAATTAAGCCTAAATAAGTTTAGTTTAATCTGGTCTAATTGGGTCTAACTAATTTGGATTGGATTGGTTCGATTGGAGGACTAACAATGAGACTAGTTTGACTAGTCTTCCCATGCACCACATCACCCTTTGATTTGCACCAACCTTTCTCCACAAGAAAAGGTTTCTCATGAATTTTTTTCATGTAAGGGATGGCGTGCATTCTTCCTTCTCATGTGCCTTGTGGATTGATATGATTTGGTTACCGATTGAATTTGACTGAGATTTGAATTTTAATAGGTAACCACTTGATCTAAACCACTTCCTCATGCATCCTTTGTTTGTGCGCATGTATAAAATATTTGATTTTATGGATGTGTGAAATAAGGAGAAGGTAGAAAGAAAAGAAGGAATATTAGAAGAAAAAGGGAGAAGAGAAAGTCTCTTTTGCATGTGTGAAGAATTTCTTGCGTAAAGGATTTTTGGGTGAGTGCATATCCTAGAATCTATGTAGTATTTGGGATTTAGATCTGTGAGTTATGAGGGTCCGTATCATCCAAAGACTCGATGAAGAAGATCAAAAGAAGTTTGATCTAAATTAGCTGTTGAAGGTTTCTATAGAGCTAGCGCTCGAGAGGAACTGATCAGGATCAGAGCCTCATATGGATTACCCACGGAGACCAGGCATGTGTGTAGCTACGTTGCAGCATTTAGATCTACATCGAGAAGATCAGATTATGGAGTTCTTCTACCTGCAAAATGGTGATGTGTTTTGAACATGTAGAGCAGTAAAATAGTTTTACTGTTGACCATATTTTTATTTTTAGATATACATGCATATATTATACATTAGATCCTATAGCATGTAGGGTTTTTAGATTAGATATGTAGATTTCCATTATTAATATGATTAATAATATTATCTGCTATGTGTTTATCGAAATTTTTTTTCAAAAGTAGAGCTAGAAATCCTACGCGCTCCTTTCAATTGGTATCAGAGCCAGGTTCTTTGATGTATTATATATGCATGATTTAGATTATTTTTAGATTAGATCTAAATAATAATCTAATCTAAAAAATAAAAATAATGATTACACGGACTGTATGTTGTGCTGCTGTAAGATTTATCCCTTATAGTGGAAAGATTATCCTGATACGTTGCAATCTATAAAATTGATCATAAAAAATTTTTGATTAGATCTAATAATTTTTTTATGATGTGTTTAAAAGAGTTTAATCTGAATCTTATCATGAATTAGTGTTTAGATTAGATCTAAATAATTTCATGATTTTTTATGTAGAGTACATAGTTTTAGATTAAACCTGAATAGGATCTTAAAAAAGATTTTGCTCGCCGATCAAGTCGGCTCTCTCAAGAATCAAGCCAACTTGACCAGCGTGCCAGTAATGATACAATTTTTGGATTGATGCTCCAGCCAACTTAGTGAGGAATTGGGCTGGCTCGACTTCAATTTGGGCCGGCTCGGATCCTATTTGAGCTTGCTCGACTAGAACGATGGCCTTCGGGCATTCTGCTCGAGCTGACTATCTTAGAAACCAAGCTAGCTCGGCTTCTACTCCAGCCAGTTTGGATGGGATCTGAGCCAACTCGATTAAGAAGTTGGCTAAATGTTATAATTGGTTGGTTTTATTAGATCAAACCTACATCTAGTGCTTGTTTATGAAATAAGTCAATCCATTATTGAAATAAGTTACTCTATTTAGTGAAATAGTGCTAGGATGTAAAGAACCTTTCAAAAAATTTTGAAAAATATTTTCAAAATGTCGAACCCTAACCCTCAGTCTTAAACATAATTGAGAATTAAGAATGATGAATTAGGATCTAGAATTGTGAATTAAAGATCCTAAGTCATTGATCATAAAATGTGGATTATTGGGTTAGTCGAATTAGGTTTATTAATTGAGTTAGACCTAAGGTTAGTTAAAGAATAGACTAAATTAGAGTAATTGATCAAAACTAACCAAATATTGATTTAGATTAGGTCAAGGACTCTATAGACTAAATTACAATAGTTGTAGTTTATCAAGTCAATGTCTTTAACGAGGACCAAATGGACTTGATTCATGGCTACGCAGTCGAACCTAAAACTGCTAAGTTGGTCAAATTGAAACTAATGAACCAGATGGTGTCTAAGGTAAGTCTAGCAGCTCAGACTAGTATTTTTTAATTAGAAACTACTCGTGTTGATTTAGTCTTTGAAGAGTTAATGGCATATTCATTCCACTGATCTCACTTACCTGGTCATCTTGGTGAATTAGATTTTGATTAGATCACTTGATAATTTGGGCTCACCCATGTCAATTAGAAAAATTAGTTTGATTGATTTAGGTGCTCCTAATGCCAGTTTTAATTAGGTCTTTATTGATATGACTTGGTGAAGTTAGTGAAAGGATCCAAATTAGCTGGTTAATTCTTCTTAAAATCGATTCATAAAATTCTCTAAAATTATTAGGTCCTTACAGTGATAAAGTTATGGTGATAACTAAGTCATAGACTCCCATTAAGTTAAGTGATAATGGATCTATTGGTTTAATAATCATTGGAGGTCCAAAGACCTGGTGCTTATTGACTAATGGAATTATTATTCATAATATCATAATTTGATCGTATCTTTCTAATGGTGGTCAGGTTGGTCGGCCAAAGTCGGGCCTGATTATTTATTGGTCTAATGCACCAAATGTGGTCATGTTAATGATTGGACCTAACTGGATCTTTTTAGTGGAGTCCAAAGCCTACTAGTTAGATTTTTGGGGCAAAAATTAAATTACTAGAAATTATTTAGTAAAATAATTGATTATGAACCTATCCATAGGTGCACATGGATTGACTAACCAAAGTTGAGCTCGTGTGAAGTCTATGTGGATTCTAGTATCCACTAAGAAATTAGGGGTAATTCCTTGAATTGGAGGTAAAGGCTACCGATTTGAACAAAATAGTGGAAGAACCTTTAGACTAAAGTCCAAGTCTTTAGAGTAAATAATTCATATACTAATTAGATCTTTGGTTTTACTTTTGTGCAGAAATGGCTACTATCCTATCGCTTTGATCATTGTTTGATAATGACAAACTTATGGGACCCAACTTCGATTGCTGGTATCGAATATTGAAGATCATCCTAGAGCATGAATGGATCTTATCTGTGTTGACTGATCCAGCACTTGAGAAGCCAGCCCCGAATGCTATTGAGGTGGTGAGTTATCAGAAGTGGCTCAATGACCATGCTACCATTCGGTGCATTATACTGACAGTAATGAATGATGAGTTCAACTATAGATTTAAAAATGCCCAGCCCGAGGAGATGCTTTAAATATTGAACGACTCCTTTGGCATGCCTGACGATGTTGAAAGGCATAAAACTAGTTGTGCCATTTGCAATGCTCGTATGAGGGACGGGAAGTTAGTTACTGATCATTTATTATACATGATCGAGATGATTGAATGCTTGAGTAAGCTGATTTTTTTTCTGCATGAGCAGCTCGGAAAGGATGCGATCTTGAATTCTTTGCCCAAGTTTTTTCTCCCTTTCCTTACTCATTTCAAAATGATAAAGCCTATAGTGAACTACCATGGATTATTGGGGTTGCTGCAGAACTTCGAGAAGGATCACCAGCTCCAAAAAGAGTTGGTGAATGTACTGGAAGGATCTTCTTCTGGTCGACCCTTTAAGAAAGGGAAGAAAAATAAGAAGGTGCAGCCACATTCTGGGACGTATGCACAGGATGTGATAAGAGCACGATGTTGTCTCAGTTTAATCCAACTTCTTAAAATAATTAAGAATATATAGATAGTAGTGAGTCGGGTCGAATCCATAAGGAAGGTAGTATTTTAGATTTGAAATCTTTGATTTTTGAAAAGAAAAAAAAAATAAAAATAGAATTTAAAGTCAAAAATTAAAATTATGAAGTAAAAATTAAATTTTATAGAAAAGTAAACTTGGTACTAAGATCTGCTAGTTAGATCTTAGCATCTACTTGCACTAAAATAAAGAGCAATAATTAAAGTATAGAATAGAAATTGCAATAAAAATAAAAAGCATGAAATTAAAGAGCATAAAAATAAATATTATATTAATTAAAAGGTTTATAATTTAAATACATAAAATTTAAAAAAAAAAAAAAATAGGCTGATCTCTGATCTTGGATCGGCATCGATAGAAAGATGGTGTAGAAGCCCAGCTTTTCTTCTCAACACTCGTTGCTTTGAAGCAGCCTCTAATTCAAAACCTGGCTCTATCCTTTACCAAAGCTTCACCTTGATCGAAGACCATGAATTTTGAAGGCCTGGGGTCTTATTTTTAGGTGTTGGAAGGTTGGAGAGTTTTTCTGTAGGCAATGTGGGACTAAAGGATGTTTTAATCATCAAAATAGGAAGAAATTTGAGTGAAATTCAGATTGAAAAGAGTCTTGAATGAATTTTGTTGCTTTGGATGAAATCTGGCCATCAGATATAGATCAAATGATTCAAAAAATGCCAAAATCAGATGTGTATCAGCCCAGATTAGGATGGATTAAATTTTGGTCATCCAATTGCATTAATTAAGAGGAAATTTGGCCGTTGGATCGAGTTCTGGATATTTTCATCAAGTTGAGAGCTTCCTAGACCATTGGATCATCTTCTGGGTTGAGTGCTACTATCGGATGGCATCTGGAGTTTGAATTAAAACTGAAACCAACCAACACCGTCGGATCTTGACCGCAAGCAACCATAGTCGCACGATCGTGCAATTACTGTTCCCATGGATCGCGTTGACCAGCTGCACCACACACCACAGCCAATCAGCGCCTCCTGTTGTCAAGTGAAAAGACCAAAATGCCCTATGAGCCATGATAGAATTTTTGTAAACCCTTTAAGGGTCTTGGTCCACTATGTGTTGCTCCGTGATTCATCGGTTGTTGCTGAGCTGGCGATCTATGCCTGGATCATGGACTAGCTGATGGCTTCTGTGGCTGAGTCGGCTTTGATGGCTTGGCTTGGCATGGTGGCTGGGCTTGCAGAGCCGACTGAGCCATTTTTCTTTTTTATTTTAATTTTTTTTAAATAAATTCATATCTAGTCAATTTGAGCTTCGATTTGCTTCAAACTTATTTCATTGTGATAAAAAAAATAAGCTCTTTTTATTGATAATAATATTTTATTTTTTTTATTTTTTTATTTTTTAATTAATTTTTTAATTAATAAAAATATTAATTTTTTAAAAAATATGTATAAATTGATTATTAATTTTTTAAAAATAAATATAAATAAATTAATAAATTAATACTTTTATTGATGACTTTATGGTACTTATCACATCCTTCAACTTAAGCTTTGCTCATCCTCGAGTAAAAAAAGAATTTAGTTTTAGATGTCTTTTAACTTTAGAGTTCTGAATTTTATCTAAGTAATTTTTAAAATGGCCAATGATATTTAGTAGAGTATAAGTAGGTATATCATTAAAATATTAATATTTACTAATAAAAATTAAGTAAAGAATATTAAATTTTTTTGAATATTTTTTAAATCATCCTACCTTTATCTCTGATTTGTCTAAACTTCATATGGGCAAGAGTACTGTCACTTCCATCCTTTATTTATTAAACTTTTTTTTATTCATATTGCCCACTTTTTTATGCGAATATCATTGCTTACTTAGGCAACGAGATCCAGTTACTCAGTGGGAAATCATTTTTTTTTTAACGTTGTACTGCTATTTTGTGTCTTAACTCCTTAAGCTTTCTATTTGATTTATGTAGTAAGTCTTGAGCCAATGACTTCCAAATCAATTGGCTTTAGGGCACTAGATATAGAATATCCCTTGAGCTTACTAGCTGGAATCAAACAGACCACGAGTTAAGACTAGCTTTACAACGAGCTTCTTTGCCCTTCCCATCTTTTGATGTGAAACTTAATGCTTGTTTAGACAAAGAGGCCTGATTACTCAGTGAGAAGTACTTAAAAATTATTTTATTAAAATAAATTTTTTATATGAAGAAACATATAGTTATCCTACACAAGTCCATAAAAAGTAGACTTTTCTTTGATGTTGATAGAAATAATTAGAAATGCTCAAAAGAAAAACTTTTTATGTTCTAGACTTAACTCTTTATTGGATTTTCTTAAAACTTGATCCCTCAATATCTCATAGATTCTCTAATCTGTGTATCAATTTTTTTTTAAAAATGCTTAGTTTAATTCGATTCTTAAGCATAATTAGGTGTCTAAATACTAAATACTAACTTTTTTGAGGACTTAAAATTTTAAAACTTTTTTTCTCCCCCCCAACTTAATCGACATTATCCTCAATAGAAAAGAAAAATAAAAGGTGTAATAAAGAATATGAAAGAATACACCTGAGTTAATGTATTTGGTCCAGCATATGTTTTTGAAAATTTAAGCTCTCCATCCAATTTATTCAAATTATCCTAAAAAAATAATCAACTAAAAAGATAAATTAAACTAAAGAAAATTAAATATTGAGTTGCCTCCCAACAAGCGCTAAGTTTACCATCTTTAGCTAGACACAATGCAACTTACTATCTTGTGTCAAATACTGGATTGATAAATTTCAATGGTTTTGGATTGCCAATCTCAGGAAGATGATTTTTTATCCCTTTATTAATATAATCATTGTTAATTTTAGGGACATAATTTGTGACCCCATTCTTAGACCCATGTTTATTAAGAATTTCTCCTATTTGTTCTTCTAAAATGCTCATGAATTGAGTTTTTGAATTAGGAGTTAAGTTTAATGCACTGGGTACTGGAAGGGTGTCTAAAGGCTGGTTTAATTCTAGAGGTAAATTATTGTGATCTTGCTTAAACAACTCTATTGACACTTTAATATATATCTCTTGATTTTTGTAAGAAGAATAGGTTTTTAGGATTGAAGGGAATAGGACATTAAGTTTGTAAGTCTCGAATAAATCATCTATTCTCTTTTTTTTGGTCTATCATATTTAAACTAGAACCAGCATCAGTACTAGTTTCAGGCTTAGATTCTTCTATGTGGTTAGTCTCGGTACTAACCTATTCTTCTAAATTTTTATGTTGGCTAACATTAGTACTAGCCTCTCTCACCCGATCTTGGTATGGATCCATAAGAATCCTATAGCTTTTAAGTTCAAAAATTAGTTTGGCATTCTCAAATTGGAGATTCTTAAGTGAGACATTAAATTGGTAACTTAGTCTAGATGGTTGGTGGATAATAGGTGGATTGTTTGAAATTGGTAGGCTCAGTAGTTGATCTAGTTCTCTCCTTATATTAGACTCAACTAATTATCCTATTTGAGCTTCTAGCTTGGTGATAGATTCTCGTTGAGTCAAGATTGATTATTGTTGATTTAGAATTAATTATTGAAGTTGGTTAAATCTATCGTCAGCTAGATTGGTCTATTGAGGAGGTGGGTATGATAGCTGGTTGTTATATGATGGCGGGATAAACTGGCTAGGCTGATCATTATTATAGGCATAGTTTTGGTATTGGGACCTATTTTGATAGTTTTGGATAGATGAAATTTGGGTTTGAGCCAGAGTCTATTAGGATGTCCAAGAAAAATTATGGTGGTTGCTCCAATCTGGATTATATAAATTTAAAAATGAATCATTAATCAATTTAAAGTAACCTTAAGTAGCTTGAACTTATTCTTGGATAAAATGTAGAAACTGTACAATAATAGAACACTCATTCACATGATGGATTGGGCTAGCACAAATAGAACAAAATTGATAATTAGAAGGTGATGTGAATTATGCAGAAGATTATTGACCTTGGGTTAGGAGTTGATCTAATTTCTCGATAAGAAGGTCAACTTTATATAATTTTTAGACTATTAAGTTCTGGTCAGCCATTTGATTATCAAGTTTAATATGAATCAACCATTCAATTAAGTTCAACTAAATCAAAAAAAATGATTTCCTACTGTGCATGTATTAGTGTAATCCTAATGTATGGTTCAAAATATTTTATATTCTTTTATAGAATCTTTTATATATATTTTATTATATTATTATTTTTTTAAAAAATTATTTTTTAAAAATTATTTTAATTATTTTAATTATTATTTTTAATTTAATTTAATTTGATTGTTATTTTTAATATTTATTAGTTAATTTATTTTTATTTTTATTTTATTTTATTTTATTTTATTTTTAGAGGAAAAAGGAGAAGAAAGAAAGAAGAGTTCTAAAGAAGAGGTTCTAAGGAGTCCTAGAACTAAGAAGAGAGAGAAGAATTAGGTTTAATTAGGTTTGATATTGGTTAGCAATCAAGTTGATCAATCAATCCTGACTAATGGTTATTCTAGATCTAGACAGCTCCTAACTGCCACGGTCACCTTCAAGCCCTTCAAGTGTAGGATCAGCCAATCAACTAGTCAGGTAAGTATAAGATCAGTGGGAGTCCCTCCGTTGCTTGCCTTAGACATCAATTATGCTTGGCCAGGTAAGCTAATGGAATCAATTAGAAACCTTCTTTCTTCAAGCCCAATCATCCTTGAATCACTTTCCTAGACACCAGTCAAATTGACTAACCCTAGGATTCCTTATCCTAATGAGCTCGAGTTTCTAGGGCTGATGTCTAATTGATTTTAAACTCTGGTTCAACTCTTAGGATTCCTTATCCTAATGGGCTCAAGTTTCTAAGGCTGATGTCTAATTGATTTTAAAATTAAAGGCTTAGGTCTTGGTTATTTATGGGCCAAGAAAGGATGATCAAATTTTCACCTTATCTTGTTTAATTGAGTTGTGCCCTTAATTTAGTTTAATATGAATATGCAAAAAAAAATTTCAATCAAAGAGTTCTATGTAATTTAAACTAGATGCATGCAACTAATTGAATTCTAAAAGGCTTACCTTGCCTCCAGCAATCACCAAAAAAATAAAAATAAAACTAATATGATGCATGTTCTAAATAGTTAGGATTTCTATTCTTATCATGAAGCTTTTAATTATGTTTAAATATATATTTTTTAAATTAACTTAAAAATAAAGTAAATAAATAAATAAATAAAAAGAAAAGAGGACTAGGGTTAGGATTGATCTCACCAAGCAAAACTGAATGATTTGTTCCTTGCCCTAGTTTCTATTATTCTTTAACCTCTTTTTCTGCAAAATAAATAAAAACATTAGTAAGCAATATTTATAAGAAAATAAAAATTTTATTTATAATTTATTTTAAAAAAATTAAATAGATCAAAAATTTAATATTCGTGCCTTCCTCGGCAACGGTGCTAAAAACTTGATAAGAGAGCAATGTTATCATTTAGATATCATGTTTATCAGTTTAATCTGACTTCTTAAAATAATTAAGAATACGTCGATAGTAGTGAGTCGAGTCGAATTCATAGAAAAGATAGTATTTTAGATTTGAAATCTTTGATTTTTGAAAAAAAAAGTTTTGAAAATAGAATTTGAAGTCGGATATTAAAATTGCGAAGTGGAAATTAAATTACATAAAAAAGTAAACTTGGTAATAAGATTTACTAATTAAATTTTAGCATCTACTTGCAGTAAAATAAAGAGCAATAATTAAAGTACAAAATTTAAATTGCAATAAAAATAAAGAGCATGAAATTAAAGAGCATAAAAATAAATATTATATCAATTAAAAGGTTCATAACTTAAATATATAAAATTTTAAAAAAAAATTAAAATAGACTAATCTCTGATCTTGGATCAACATTGACAGAAAGATGGTGTAGAAATCCAACTCTTCTTCACGGCACCCACTGCTTTGAAGCAGCCTCTAATCCAAAATCTGACTCTATCCTATACTAAAGCTTCACCTTGATCGAAGATCATGAATTTTGAAGGCGTGGGATCTTATTTATAGGTATTGGAAGGCTGGAGAGTTTTTCTGTAGGCAATATAGGACTAAAGAACATTTTAATCATCAAAATAGGAAGAAATTCAAGTGCAATTCATATTAAAAAGAGTTTTGGATGAATTTTATTGCTCTAGATGAAATTTGGCCATCAGATATGGATCAAACAGTCCAAAAAATGGCAAAATTGGATGTGTATCAGTCTAGATCAGGTCGGATTAAATTATGGCCATTCGATTGCATTAATTAGGAGGAAATCTGATCGTCGGATCATGTTCTAGGTGTTTTAATCAAGTCGGGAGCTTTCTGGACCATTGGATCATCTTTTGGATTGAGCGTTGCCGTCGGATAGCGCCTGAAGTTTGAATTAAAACTGGAAGCAACCACCACCATCGAATCTTGACCGCAAGCAACCACAGCCATACACTCGTGCAATTACTGTTCCCATAGATCATGTGGACCAACTGCACCGCACACCACAACCAATTAGCACCTCCTGTCATCGAGTGAAAAGATCAAAATGCCTTGTAAGCCATGATAGATTTTCTGTAAACCCTTTAAGGGTCTTGGTCTACCACATGTGGCTCCATGATTCATCGGGTGTCATTAAGCTGGCGATCTTCGCTTGGATCATGGACCAGCTGACGGCTTCTACAACTGAGTCAGCTTTGATGGCTTGGCTTGGCTTGCGTAGCCGGCTGAGCTATTTTCTTTTTTTATTTTAATTTTTTTAAAAAAAATTCATATCTAATCCATTTTAGCTCTGATTTGCTTTAAACTTATTTCGTTGTGATAAAAAATGTAAGCTCTTTTTATTGATAATAATATTTTATTTTTTAAATTTTTTTATTTTTTAATTAATAAAAATATTAATTTCTTAAAAATATGTATAAATTGATTATTAATTTTTAAAAATAAATATAAATTAATTAATAAATTAATACTTTTATTGGTGATTTTATGATACTTATCAAGGTCAAAGCAAGAAGCACAAGCCTGATTAGAGCCATGTGGACTATTTTTTTTGCAAGGAGCAGGAGCATTGGAAGAGGAACTGTCCTTAGTGCATTGCCAACTTGGATCCGAACAGCCGAGGAGGATGCCAGTAGTTGCTGCGCAAAATAATTATATGATAATACCTTACAACTTCGCAATTAGTGATACTACTGCCTTGGTATTGGATACCAAAAACTCTTATCATATTTGAACTTTGGTGCAGAGTTTTCAGATCGGTAGGAGATTTGGTGAAGGCCAGAGATTCCTGAATGTTGGAGATGGAAGATAAGTTTCAGTTCTAGCTTTAGGAATCATGAATCTTCCGATCAATTCTCATAGGATTATTCTTAGTGATTGTCACTTTTGTCCAAGTTTTTCATTGAATGTAGTTTCTGTATGCCTTTTGACCAAGAACAGTTATCAATTTTCAATAAAAGCAAATTTTTGTAATATCATTTTGAATTGTATTCAATTTGTGTTGGATAATTGAATAACGGAATATATCTATTTTCACAGCCTGTTAATGCAGTCCAGTTCTTCGATAAACATCCTAGATTTGATGATGTATCAGATATCTACCTTTAGCATTGTAGGCTTGGTTATATTAATAAGAATAGAATAAACAGGTTGGCTCAGGGAGGAATTCTTGAGGTCAGTGATTGTGAATCACTACCGACCTGTGAGTCCTATCTTCTTGGGAAGATGACCAAGTCATCTTTTATTGGAAAGGATGAATGAGATAGTGAACTCCTGGGTCTAGTACATATTGATGTATGTGGACCCATTAGCATAAGCACTAGAGGTGGATATTTCTACTTCATAACCTTCATGGATGACCTATCAAGGTATGGGTATGTCTATTTAATGAAGCATAAGTTGGAGTCATTTGAAATATTCAAACTATTCCATAATGAGGTAGAAAAGTAAATTGGAAAGAGTATTAAAACTCTTCGATCTGATCGAGGGGGTAAGTACCTTTTCAATGAATTTCTGACATATCTTGGGAAAAATGGGATTCTCTCTCAATCTCCTGGAACACCACAGCATAATGGTGTGTTCGAAAGGAGGAATCGAATCCTGTTGGATATGGTTTGATCCATGATGGGATTTGCTGGTCTGCCTATCTCTATGTAGGGATATGTGCTCGAGTCATCTTATTATATTCTGAATAGGGTGCCAAATAAGTCTATTTCTAAAATGCCATATGAGATGTGGATTGGGCGTAAGCCAGTACTCTCACAACCTAGGATTTGGGGGTGTCCGACTTATGTCAAATATTTAGTAATGGATAAGCTTGGACCTAGATCTGACAAGTGTAGCTTTATAGGATACCCTAAAGAGACCAAAGGATATTACTTCTACCTAACTGATGAGCAAAAAATATTTGTCAACCTTAAGGCAGTCTTTTTAGAAAAGAAGTTTCTTAGTGAAGGAACTAATGCCTCTAAGGTCAAGCTTGAAGAAGTTCGATAGGTGGAAGAACCAACACAAGTAGTTGAACCTAAACTAGATTTGATTTGATTAGATCCGAAGCCTATTGAACCTGCACCCTTAAGGCGATCTGGTAGCATATCACATCAGTCGGACAGATACTATAGTTTTTTGGTTTGAAATGGTATTAGTCAAACTCGATGAGAACAATGAGGATCCGATCACCTACATGGATGCAATGCAGAGACCCGACTCTGAGAAATGGCTTGAAATGGAGTCCATGAAGGTCAACGATGTATGGACATTGGTTGACCCATCCAAAAGGATAAAACCCATAGGGTGTAACTAAGTCTTCAAAAGAAAAAGAGGCACAGATGGAAAGGTGGAGACCTATAAATCCTATCTAGTTGCCAAGGGGTATCGTCAATATTATGGTATTGACTATGATGAGACATTTTCTCCTGTGGTAATGCTTAAGTCCATTCAGATCTTGCTTGCGATAGATATGAATCTAGACCATGAAATATGGTAAATAGATATAAAAATAGCTTTCCTAAATGGAGAGCTGACTGAAGAGATGTATATGATACAACCTGAAGGTTTTACATCCACAGATGAGTCTAAGATGTGCAAGCTTCAAAGGTCCATTTATAGATTGAAATAAGTATCTCAGAGTTGGAACATACATTTTGATAGGACGATCAAGACGTATGGCTTTACTAAGAATGAAGAAGAGCCGTGCATATATAAGTGGGCTAATGGTCCGATAGTTGTATTCCTCATTTTGTATGTGGATGATATTTTCTTAATTGATAATGATGTCCTTGCACTATAAGGAATAAAGATCTAGCTGTCATCACTATTTTTTATGAAGGATTTGAGAGATGCTTCCTAAATCCTAGGGATGAAGATCTATAGAGATAGATCTAAAAGATTGCTTGGGTTGTCCCAGTTCACGTACATTGACACTGTGCTGAAAAGGTTTAGTATGGAGAATTCCAAGAAAGGCTATCTATTGATAGGCCATGAAATTTCTCTCTCGAATAGGGATTGTTTGACAACACCTCAAGAGAGAGAGCGTATGAGTAAAATTTCATATGCTTTGATAGTGGGTTCTATTATGTACGCCATGACATGTACAAGACCAGATGTGGCATACTCACTAGGGATAGTGAGTAGATACCAATTTGATCCAGGAGAGAACCATTGGAAGGTTGTGAAAACCATCAAGAAGTATTTGAGAAATACTAAGGGCCAGTGGATTATTTATGGTGAGTCAAACTTTAGACTTGTGGGGTTTACAGACTCTAATTTTTAGTCTAATCACGATGACAGCAAGAGTATGTCTGGATATGTATTTACACTTAATGGTGGAGCTATCTATTCGAAAAGTTTCAAGTAGCATACCATGGCTGATTTAGTATGCAAGGTGGAATATGTTGCTGCATCAGATGCTGCCAAATAAGTGGTGTGGCTGAAGAAGTTCATCACCGAGCTCGAAGTAGCACCCTCCCTCGATGGTCTAGTTCTGCTTTTCTACGACAACTCTGGAGCCGTAGCTAAGGCAAAGGAACCGAAAGCAGACCAATGGATGAAGCATATTCTGTGCCACTTCCATCTTATCCGAAAGATCGTGGATTGAGAAGACGTCGATCTTCAGAAGATCGATGGGAAGAAAAACTTGGCTGATCCATTCACTAAAGCCATTACAATGAAGGAGTTTGATGACTTCAAGTTGGAAGATGGGTATACGATTCTGCACTGACTAGCTTTAGGCCAAGTCGGAGATTGTTGAAAAAAATATCCCAAAGCCAATCATTAGCCTATTGATGATTGAGCTATCTTATGTAATTATATATGAATTATTAATTGAATAAAAGTTATTCAAACTTTTCATCATAAATCTTTCATCTTCTAATGAACTTCTATCTATTATGATGAAGTTCGTAGGACTATTTAGAATCGACAAATGAGAATTTGTTGTTTAGTCCTTAAATATGATCGTGACCAAATGATACGTTGTTACCAAGGATAATAATGTTTATCGAGTATAGGTCGTTGTGTGCTATATAGATTAGTTGTCCTCTTAATCAAGGAGTGTGGAGATACTGGTATGGCATGCAGGTGAGATATAGGGGTACATCTGTTCTGAACGTGAGCAACCCCAAAGCTTTTTTGCTATCAAGAATTGCTTTGACGGAATATGGGCATAAGTGTCCCTCTGACCTGAGATCACTACAGTGACTTCCAAGCAACTCACTATGCTTTGGTGCTGGACTACCAGAATTTTTAATTTAGTGACGGAAGACTTCTAAGTATAGTCAAGTACTTGAAGAGTTGGTGCGTGAGTCAAGATGGGATTGACCACTCTTGGACTTAAGAGCTATGTTCGATAGTATTTCAATTTAGCAAAGCCTTGGCCAGGGTAGTCCTAGTGAGGGGTCACAGGACTAATTGCTTTGAGACATGATTTGGATGTATCTTCTAGGATTGACAATTTAACCTTGAGTCATCCTATATATAGAGGTCAAAGGGATGAATTATGCAATAACCATATTCACGTAGGTTTTAAAAATTGTGATTATACTTTTTGGCCTATCCAGACATTTGGTACAATTGCTAGATGATCACTTTGATTAGTACAAAAAATTGGTTCCTGTGCTACCGGCTTAGATTCGAACTTACGGGGTCACACACACTAGAGGATCCTATCCGATCTAATGGCTGATCAAGAGAAGTTTAATTAGTGATTTAGTCACTAATTAACTCAATTTAATTGAGTGATTATTTTTGGATCAAGACCAATTGAATTGGATTCATTTGGATTTGACCTAATTAGGTTATAAGCTGATCTAATCGTCAAGGAGGTTTAATCCCTGATTTGATCAAGACTTTGACTTAATTAAAATTTGATTTGATTAGAATTTAACTAAGCCTAATTAAGCCTAAATAAGTTGAGTTTAATCTGATCTAATTTGGCCTAACCAATTTGGATTGGATTGGTTCGATTGGAGGACTAATAATGAGACTAGTTTGACTAGTCTTCCCATGCACCACATCACCCTTTGATTTGCACCATCCTTTCTCCATGAGAAAAGGTTTTTCTTAAATTTTTTCCATGCAAGGGAGGTCGTGCATTCTCCTTTCTCATGCACTTTATAGATTGGTTTGATCTGGTTACCAATTGAATTCGAATGGAATTTGAATTTCAACAGGTAGCCACTTAATCTAAACCACTTCCTCAGGACTCATTTGTTTGTGTGCATCTATAAAATATTTGATTTTATGGATGTGCAAAATAAGGAGAAGGTACAAAGAAGAGAGAGAAATATCGAAAGAAATTAAGAGAAGAGAAAGTCTCTTTTGCGTGCGTGAAGGATTTCTCGCACAAAGGGTTTTTGGGTTAGTGCATACCCTAGAATCTATCTAGGGTTTAGGATTTAGATCTATGAGTTACGAGGGTTGTGACTTCATAGATTTAGATGGAGAACCTCCTCAACTTCTCATCTACATTCATTGGGATCTGGAGCATCCGAAAACCTAGTGAAGAAGATCGGAAGAAATTTGATCTAAATCAGTTGTTGAAGGTTTCTGCAGAGCTAGCACTCGGAAGGAATTTATCGGGATCAGGGCCTCGCATGGATTACCCATGGAGGTGAGATGCGAGTGTGGCTACATCGCGGCATTTAGATCTACACCAAGGAGATTAGATTATGGAGTTCTTTTACCAGTAAAAAGATAACATGTTCTAAACACATAAAGCAGTAAAATAGTTTTACTGTTAATCTTGTTTTTATTTTCAGATATGCATGCATATATTATTACATTAGATCCTATAGTGTGTAGGGTTTTCATATTAGATCTATAGCTTTTTATTATTAATATGATTAATAATATTATCTATTGAGCATTTATCAAAATTTTTTTTCGAAAGTATAGCTAGAAATCCTGCACACTCCCTTCACGATCATTTTAATTGTATGAATCAGAAAAGTTCTGATCCATCAAAAGATGTTTCGATGATGTCAATGATGGAGATCATGACATATCTCATTATCATATGGAACTAAACCTAACTTAGTCACACAAACAAGGATTTAGGTCTGGATGTGATTAATTGAGCTAACCCAATTCGATTGATTTGGATTAGATCCAATTAGGTTCAAGAAAATCATGTTAGCATATGATTGAGCCAAACTTTATCCTTCTATAGTCCTTTTGGTTCATCTTGGCTGAGCCAAATTGGTTTGGGCTCATCTAAAAATCCTATATGGATTTATCCTTATCTGACTGGAGCTTCTTCAGATCAGAAAAGAGATATCTTAATCCATCAGATGGAAATAAGATAACACCTACCAATTCCTATCACCACCTGCTATTTTCAATTTTGTCAGGACATTGACCCATCATTTGACGAAGTCTTTGCAAGAATTAAAGGAGAAACTTGTGCCCCTTATTCTCTTCTAAATGGCATACATCCCAAGTGAGTTTCATGAAAATTTTAAGGTGGGCTCATCCCATATTTGTTGCGCACAAATCTAAGGGGGCATGGAAGAGTTTGTTATGGAACAAACTCTTGCAGATCAAATCCCACGCCACCCTCCTTCATTATCTTTCTTTTATATAGCACTTCTTAATGGATTTTTGGCTAACAAACATCATATTAGACCTAATGTTTAATGTGGAGATCATATGGGAATTTAATTTGATCAAGCAATTTGATTGCTTGATCAAATAGGACTTTAGGGCTGCACTAGGTCTATAAATAGACCTCTTGTCAAAGGAGTTTATAAGTGTGATTAGATCATGACCAAGCCCTCCTCTCCCACCATCTCTACATCCCTTATTCAGATCTCTCTTTCTTCTCCACACCCAAGTGTTGGTTAAAATTCTAGTAAAGAAGATCCAAGGTGATTGGCACCAAGGTCAGGGAAAGAGATGATGGTGTTCGTGAGACGGACGTTTTGCCTTCGATGATCATTTTGAAGGCTATACAGATCCGAACCAAATATGATTTTTGAAAATTATATTTTGCTCGAGTGGATATCAATAGAAGATAGGTGCGTGCGTGGCTTGTTCCAGGACTCCAGGAATATCAGTATCATCGACAGGATAATAATATTATCCAAATAGGTAGTAAAATTAAATCTAATTTAATTTTAATTTTAATTTTTAATATCAGATCTATATGATCAGATTCAAGAAGTCTCAAATTTGATTATATTTTGTTAGAAAATTTTTAAAATATCCTTTATGATCTGATTGGATCTGAATGATCCTATGGTAGAAAATATCGATTTTCCTTCACAAATCATATTTGCTGATCGATACGAGTTCAAAACTTGATACCTATGTGCGGATAGCTGATCTCCATAATTTGAATCCATCAAAAGAAGTTCTAGCATCGTGTTATAGCCATACACTTGTCTGGCCTCTACGGTGAGTCTACACAGAGCTCTTGGTCCCGATTAGCTCCACAGTAGTGCTAGCTCCTCATCGGATCTTTCGATGGATGATCTCGATCGATCCAATTGATTGCCTTTCTCCTGATCTCTCAAATGCTCCAAAAGATTAGATGGTGTGCCTTGGAGGATGAGGAGGTGGTGTCTGAAGTTCGGTGGCGATCGGGCACTCATAGTACTCTATCTCTCCACCCGAACCTAGAAACCAAATTCTAGGATTTCATACACCCAAAAAACCCTGATGCCGGAAAACCCTCTCACGCCTTCTCTCTTTAGAATTTTCTCATAAAATAAATTTTCATGGGTAAAGAGACTCACCCTCTACTATACACCCACTCTCAAACATTTTTAGATGGGTGATAAAAAGAAGAAAAATAAAAGACCAAGGCATAAGAAGAAAAAAGGCATAGGATTCCTATTTCTCTCTTTGTGGAATTTTCTACATTCAGAACAATACCCCCTCACTCTAGTTTTCACTCTCATAGAACTTCTTCTTTCCCCACATGTGCACAAAAATATCCCATCTTAAAAATAGTGACAAAACCATTGGAAATGCATGTGGAGTTAGGATAAGATAAGGTGATGGAGTGGTTTCAACCACTCGCTTGAATTCAAAATTCAAGCGAGTCCTTATCCACTTCCAACATCACTTTTAGGTGGGTGACAAGTAGAAGGACTCTCCTTCTATGCCCACTCTTAAAAATTTCATGAAAAAAATTCTCATAACATTTTATGGGGCATGGTGATGGATAATGACAAGGAGGTTGAACTTGTTTCAATTTCCAAACTACTTGAATTCAAAATTCAAGTAAATCATATCTGATCCAATGCTTGGACTAGGTCAAAGGCAAAAAGAGGGGAGGCACACAAGTCCTTCTGGGCATGAAAAAACTCACGTACAACCAAAATTGCATGAGGAAAGAAGTGAAAATGTCAAAGGTGTGGCGTAGGGAGAAATTGAATTCAAAGTTCAAACTTGCTTTGAACTGGTCCAAATTGGTTTCAACCAAAATAATTTTCCAGACCCAATTAGATTAGGTTAAATCCAATCAAATTATATTTAATTCAAACTAATAAATTTCTAATCAAATTAGAAATTAATTAGGTCCAGCCCCTGATCAAATCAGGGTCGAATCTTTCATAGCGATTAGGTCATCACATAACCTAATTGGATCAAATCCAATTGAATCAAATTCAATCAAACTTGATCGAATCCTCATCACTTAATTAAATTAAGCTAATTACCAATCAAATTGCTAATTAATCCTTTAACAAACATAGAGTTGCAATCGGGTGGGTGACTGGGCAATAGAGTCCCATCTACATGAAACTCCTAAAGAGTCCCAAATTAGTGGGACTCTTGAATCTGATGTCCCAAACAAATGAAACTCACGATCATAGAGTCCTAGACTAGTGGGACTCTTAATTAGAGAGTTTTAAATAATTAGAACTTAGAGTCCCAGTCTAGTGGGACTCTTGATCATAGAGTTTCAGTCTAGTGGAACTCTTGACCATAGAGTCCTAGGTCAAAAAGACTCTTGACCTGAGAGTCCCAAACAAGTATTACTCTGAGTCCCAGTCTAGTGGAACTCTTGGTCATAGAGTTCTAGTGCAATGGGACTCTTGACCATAGAGTTCTAGATTATTAGAATTCTATATTAGCCATTAGATCAGATAGGAACTCCTATTGTGTGTAACCCAATAGGTTCGATTCCTAAGCCAGTAGAATAGGAACTAATTTTCTATACCAATCGATGTGACCATCTCGCAATGATATCGGATATTCGGATAGGTCGAATAGTTGCAATACAATATCAACGAACTTGTGGAATATGGTTGCTGTATAATTCATCCCTTTGACCTCAATGCTCAAAAGATGACTTAGGGTTTAACTGTCATCCCTAGGAAGTAATCTATAATGTATTTCAAAATTCAATATCCATCGAATGGATTATCCCAATTGAGATTTTGCTAAATTGAAATATAATGATGTACTTACTCCAACACTTGAAGGGGTCAATCCCATCTTGACTCATGTACCGACTTCACAAGTATTTGACTGCACCCAATAGCCTTCCATCATTGAATTAGAAATTCAGATAGTCTGGTACCTAAGTGCAATGAGTTGCTCGCAAGTCACCATGGTGATCTCAGGTCTAAGGGATACTTATATCCATATCTTTTGTGAGCAACTCTTAACAGCAGAGAGCTCTGTAGTTGAATCATGTTTAGTGAAATGTACTCCTACACTTCACCTGCATGCCATAACAGTATCTTCATACTTCTTGGTTAAGAGGACTACCAACACTTATGGCACACAATGACCTACACTAGATACGTTATTGTCTTAGGTAACAACAAATCATTTGGTTATGAGCTAGATTAAAGACTAAATGATAAATCTTCCTTTATCGAGTCTAAATAGTCCTTAGGACTTCATCACATAAGAGTTCATTATAGGAACATGCGCAAGAATGATGAAATATCAAAATAGTAATTTTATTTATTTAAAATTTAAGTATAAATTATATTCAGCTCAACCATCTACAATCTAGATGATTTGCTTTAATATACATTTCTCAACATGTAGACCATCCTCGACTAGTTCTGATCCACCACGTGTCCTATCTATCATGACAACCCCGATGTCTGACAGAATAATTATGGTGTTGTACATGAAGCTTTGCATCCGATGAGTTTTCAAAGGGACGTGCCTTTTCAAGTCATTTGCCCATTAAGAAGCTTTGGTGCGAGAGGACAAAAGAGAAGATTTTTTAGTTTTCTAAGAGCGAGGAAGTAGTAAAGGACTTCAGTTGCTGCAACATTTGTAATCTCTTCATTTGAACCTAGAACTCAAGAGTAGGGGGACAAGTATTGTGGGTAAAATTAGTTCTTGCTGAAGTCCTTGATAGCCGACCTCCATCTTGTGAGAATCTGCCAATCTTTTTAGCAGTAATTCTTGATTATAGAACTTGTCAAGAGCATATTAAAGTATGAATAGATGATCTTGAACAATAAAAAAAAGTATTATTTTATTAACTTTGCTTCTTGGCTGGGGATGAATACCAGGATCAATGCCCAACACATTTGACCCTGACTGGAAATGGATTTGGAGGGCAGCTAAATTCCTTTATTGTAAATAATGAACTCCTTCCAGTCGAGCTCCTTTAAGCTGATCTCTTTTTAGTTGGATTCTTTTCAGTCGAGCTCCTTCCAGTCGGTCTCCTTCCAGTCGAATTTCGTTCAGATGAACTTCTTTCAGTCGAGCTCCTTCTAGCAGACCTCCTTCTAGTCGAATTTCTTTTAGTCAAACTCTTTCCAGTAAAATCTCTTCCAGCTAGTTTTCTTTTAGTCAAACTCCTTCCAATCGAACCCCCTCCAGCCGATCTCTTTTCAGTCGAACTTCTTCTAGTCAACTACTTCATGGATGATGGATCTCAGTACTTCCAACCCCCATTGGGGTTATGCCTACCTTTGGATGAACTAGAAGGCTGCCAAACTTCTTAAAGTCACCAAAGAAGTCTTCAATCCTTATCCAAACTTCAACAAATAGAACTCAACCATCTACAAGTCACGACAAATGATAGTCCACCCTCTGTAACAAACTCCATGTGATCTAAAAGGCCCACTAGCAGGTAGTTATGGCTATCACCACTAATCTATTATGTATTTTATCTATATAAGGGACCCTCCAGATACACTTCTCCTCTCAAAGCTAAAACTCTTTTCTCAAACTCTCTGCTCATTTTTCTTCCTGAGTACTCCATTCTTATTGGTCAAGAGAACTAACTTGACCATCGGAGGATCCTGCTGTAGCCAATTTAGGCCAGGACTTCATCTTACAGGACTCATCGACATGCACATCTTCTCCAGCTCCAGCAATCTATGGTGTCAGCATCATTTTTCACGTCGATAGAATAAAATAACATATTGCCTAGAGGAACAACCCTAGAGGAGGGTGAATTAGATTTTTTTAAAAATTTTTTAGACTAATAAGTGTATGTGCAAAATAGAAATACTTATATACAGAAAATGCAATTTTTATATAAGCTGAAAATAAATGTAGTTGATGAAGAGAATTAAACATATAAAAGCATAAAGTTTTTATAGATCGATGTCAAATCCAACACCTACGTCCACTCCTCAAGCACTCCACTTAAGAATTTTACTATAATCATTAAGATTATAGCAAGATTATTTTTTCTGGATTCACAATCTTAATCCAGTTGTTTTTGTAGGCTAACCAACTAAATGTTATGCCAACTGTTGCTTAGAGCCATAGTTATTGATCGATCTCTTGCATGAAATTTGGGTGTTAAATTAGCAAATTGAAGAAGGTCTAAGAAAAAGAGAGAAAGGGATGGTAGCTAGGGTTTTTGCATTAGAGCCAGAGAGAAGATAAAGAAGAGTTAGGTAGAAAAGCTATATTATATTCCACTCTCTCTTTTGTAAAAGTTAAAATACTTGAGTTTATATATCCTAGAGTTTTCACATGAATCCTAACAAACCCCAGCTCAAAAACTTATTTAGGTTAACCCAATACATAAAAGCACTCATCCAAATCCATGTACACCCATGGTTTTATATGCTTTCATATCTTGAATCTAAACTTGACCCGTACATGAATTAGCCTCCTTAAGACCTCTTAAACTAGGGCTTAAGATCTCTAGGATAAAGTCCCATCTTAGACCAAATAGAAATCCTGCATTATTGAAAATATGCGCTCTTCCCACATGGATCGGCATGACCGCCGGTGATTAGCCAAGCAATCAAGGAAGTACTTCTTAAAGATCTCTGCGTAAGCATGATCAAATAAATCAAAAAATAGAGAAGAAGAGAAGAATAGATTTTCGAAAGAAAAGAGCTTTTATTTAGTATATTTCAGCACTCTAACAATCTTGACTTATTTTTAGTATATATACTTTATAAAGGGTCAAGCCCAAGCTCATTTTTAGTATATATACTTTATAAAGGGTCAAGCCCAAGCTCATAGAAAAACTCCCCAAACCCAAACAATCCACGTACATAAAATAATAACCTACGAAAACTGAGCTAGCCTAATTTTTGACTGAGTCGACCTAGTTGTGTACCGTGCCAACAGTCCAAAAATGCAGCTCTCTATCTGAATTTTTCTCTGAGACCTAGTCGATTCAGTCTTGGACTGAGCCTATCCGGTTCCTAACTGAGCCGGCTCAATCCCAGAGTGAGCCGACCCAGTTTCTGAACATTACTATTAAGACTGATTCTTCTTTCGGCTTGCTCCCATCTTTCGATGATCTATCTTCTTATATTTTCAAGACTTGGAAGTGCCACTTCTGAGCTCACATTCTCTACCTTGGTGCTTCTAAGTCCTTATGAACTCATCTCTTCTCAATAGACCCATCCGTGCCACACATCTTTGAAAGCTGTCTCTAGGGAGTACCTTCATGAGTGCATCAGACTGATCCTCCTTAGTATGAACCTTCATCAATTCCACTTCACCTTCCTCCATCAGCTCTCTGATCCTGTGGTACCTCACGTCTATATGCTTTGTGCGCGCATGATAGACTGGGTTCTGTGCCAACAATAGAGCACTCTGACTATCACTAAATAGTGTAACCTTGCTCTGCTCCACCCTCAACTCATCAATCAGTCTCTTAAGCCAAAGGACTTCCTTTGCAACCTCCGTTATCCCAATATACTCGGCCTCTATGGTAGATAAGATCGTGATTGGCTAAAGGGTTGATCTCCAAGACACCGGTATACCATTTACATAGAAGAGGTATCCAGTAGTAGACCTACTTGTATCAAGATCATCAGCATAATTTACATCAACAAATCCTTCTAGAGGACCTAAACCTTCACACATCTTTGCAGATTGTTCTCCAAATCCTTCCAATTACCCATCAAACACCAAACCATAATCTCTTGTTCCATGCTGATATCTCAATATCTATTTTAATGCTATTCAGTGTTCCTTCTCAGGGTTAGCCATGTATCTACTAACCGTGCTCACAGCATGTGCTATATTTGATCTACAGCACACCATAGTGTACATCACACTGCCTATAATATTTGCATAAGAGACTCGTTCCATGTACTCTCTCTTCTCTTCTGACTGGGGGCACTGTAACTTGGAGAGAGACATATGGCTCGGTAATGACATCTCTGTAGGTTTGGCCTTCTCCATTTTAAACCTCTCCAAAACCTTTTGGACATACTTGTGATAAATGGAGTGCTCCTTTGAACCTATCTCTGCAAATCTCTAATCCAAGAATTTTTTCAGCTGGACCTAAATCTTTTATCTCAAATTTAGATGATAATGCTCTTATCAACCTTTTCACAGCATCCATGCTTCTACTGGCTATGAGCATATCATCTACATACAATAATAGGTGTAGGGCATCCTCCTCATCTACATCCTTAATGTAGACACAACAATCATGTTCACATCTGCTAAAATACAGGCTCAAGACAAAGCTATCAAACCTTTGATACCACTAACAAGGGGATTGTTTCAAGCCATACAAAGACTTTCTGAGTAAACACACCTTTTCTTTCTATCCCATCTCCATGAAACCATCTGGCTGCTTTATGTAGATTCTTTCCTCCAAAGTCTCATGAAGGAAGGCCGTCTTCACGTTTATTTGTTCCAATTCCATGTTAAGCTGTGCCACCAGTGACAGCAAAACTCGAATAGATGTATGATGCACCACAGGAGAGAAAATTTTTATGTAGTCAATCTTTTTCCTTTGTGAGTATCCCTTTGCTACCAGCCTTGCTTTGAATCTGATTCCACCTTATTCTGAAGGTGCTTCTTTCTTTGTGAGCATCCACTTTGAGCTAATAGGCGAGCACCCTCTAGAAGATCCACCAACTGCCATGTCTAATTCTTCTCAAGTGATTCCATCTCCTCCATCATGGCCTACATCCATGAATCATGATCCTCACTCTCCATGGCCTTTGCATAATTCTCTGGATCTCCATTAGTAGTGATGAGTGCATAGGAGATAACCTCATTAATGCCATATTTGATCGATCTCTTAATAGTATGCTGGGGCTTGTGCAAAGCTACTTCCACTAGCACATCTTTGCCTGATGTCTGTGGCTGCTCCTGCACATCTGTCTAAACTGCCAGCCCTCCATGCTAATTTTCAATCTGAGATAATACTTTTCTATCCAGCTCCATCTCAACAGAAACACTTCTGTAAGTGGATGTAACCTACATGCCATCATTCTCTGACTGGCCATTGCTGTTCCCCTTTGTTTTTCTAGTTCCATCTATCCCAGACCTCCTCAAGATGCTCTTCTCATCAAAGATAACGTTCCTACTGATCATTGACTTCTATGCCTGAGAGATCCACAATAGGTACCCCTTGACTCCTTGTGGATACCCTATGAATGTCATCTTTTGAGATTTTGGATCCAATTTGTTCCTCTCGATTGCCTCCATATGTGCATAGGCTGTGCAATTGAAGACTTTCAGGTGGCCAAGCTCCACCTTCTTTCCACTCTAGACCTCTTCTGGAATGCCTCCATTCAGCTTATAATGAGGGGACCTATTTACAAGAACACAAGAAAAAGTTAGAGCATCACCCCAAAAGAACTTTGGGAGTGATGTCTACAGCCTCAAACTCCATGCCTTCTCGGTCAGTATCTGGTTCATCCTCTCCATGATACCATTCTACTAGGGAGTCATCCTCACCATGTAATGGCATTTGATGCCATGTTCCTCACAGTACCTCTTGAACTCTAGGCTAGTATACTTCCCTCCATTGTCCGACCTCAGATACTTTACCTATCTCCCTGACTCCTTCTCTACTTCAGCTCTCCACGCTCTGAATCGAACAAACACCTCTGATTTTTCTCTGATTAAATAAATCCATACCTTCCTTGAGAAATCATCAATGAAAGTAACAAAGTATTTTGCTCCACCTCTAGCTGATACAGGAGCCGATCCCCATACATCTGAGTGCACTAAATCCAGCACTCCCTCACTATGCTTGGTACTTCTGTCAAACTTCACCCTATGCTATTTGCCAAAGATACACGGCTTATAAAGATCTGTGCACTCCTTCTTCACGACTGGGATCATACCTCTTCTGCTTAGTTCTGTGAGCCCACGGTCACTCATATGATCCATCCGATAGTATCACAGTCGATATAAAATCTGCTCCTTCTGTGCCGCTACTAGCACCTCTGCACTATCATTTATCACTGAGCCTTCCATTCTGTAAAGATTGTTGCTCAGTCTTCTACCTCTCATCATCACCAAAGCTCCCTTGAAAATTTTTAGACATCCACTCCCAGCCTGACTACTAAAAGTATAACCCTGCTCCTCCAAGTAGCCCAAAGAAATTAAATTCTTTTTCAACTTCGATACATGTTTGACATTTGATAATGTATGAATGATCCCATTGTACATCCTCATCCTGATAGAGCTAATTTCAGCTACTTTGCATGGATGATCATCTCCAAGGCTGACACTTTCATCATCAACCTTCTGGTAGGTAACAAACCACTTTCGATGAGATGTATAGTGGTGCGAGCATGCTAAATCTAATATCCACATAGTATCATACTCTATGGATTCATCTGATACAACTAGCAGATCTTCTTCACTGCTCACAAAAGCTGTATCATCTTCCTTGTTGGCCTTTTCTTTTTCTGATCTCAAAAGGGTACAATCTCTTCTTAGGTGTCCAAGCTGATGATATTTATAACATTTCAATGTCATCTTTCTCTGATCGTGAGACTTTGACTTGCCCTTTGATTTTCTTCTTGTCTTCTCCGTTGATCTTTCCTATCTTTTGTTCACAGCCAAGATCTCAGACTTAGGATCTTTCTTGCAGATCTTTTTCCTTTGCTTATTTGATCTGAGCACACCAACAACCTCTTCATAGTTTAGGATCTCCTTTCCATAAACTAGAGTTGTTATGAGACAATCATATGAATCTGGGAGAGAATATAATAGCAGCAATGCTCGATCCTCCTCGTCGATCTTCACATTCAAACTCATCACCTTAGAATACACCTAATTGAAGCTTTGGATATGTGCAACAAGATCTCTACCTTCGAGCATCCTCAGACTATACAGCTATTTCTTCAATCACACCTTGTTCGTCATGTTCTTCCCCATGTACGTATTGTCCAGTCTCTCCCAGAGCCCCTTTGCCGTAGTCTCTATGCAAACCTCGGGCAAAATCTAATCGGCTAAGCACATCTGGATTGTGCTAAAAGTAATTTCCTCTAACTCTTCCAAATCCTTTGCACTGATCTTTTTCGACCTTTCTTTTGTCAAGATCTTGTAGATCCTCTGTTGAACCAACAAGTCCTTTACTCTTTGCTACCATAGGGTAAAGTTTTTCTTATTGTCAAACTTCTCAAAATCCATCTTGAATCCACTTGATTCCATGACTTCAAACAAGTTAAGAACAGATTTCTAACACCCTTCACGATCACACACCAATAAAACTATTCTTCATAGAAGATCTAACTAGCCCTAGATCCTCTTTCCAAACATCTGTATCACCGTTCTTTCGTATAAAAAAATCTCCACCTCAATCTAGAGACAACCACAAAGCAAACTAAAAGTTTTAGGATAAAATCTGATGCAACAGATCCTAGATGTAGTAAATCCTAGGTGTCTTTCTTTCTTCCACGCAACATCGCTCCGATACCAAATGTTGAAAATATGCGCTCTTCCCATATGGATCGGTATAACCATCAGTGATTAGCCAAGCAATCAAGGAAGTACTTCCTAGAGATCTCTACAAAAGCATAATCAAATAAATCAAGGAATAGAGAAGAAGAGAAAAAGAGATTTTTGGGAGAAAAGTGCTTTTACTTAGTATATTTCAGCACTCTTACAATCTTGACATATTTTTAGTATATATACTTTACAAAGGATCAAGCCTAAGCACATAGAAAAACTCTCCAAATTCAAACAATCCATGTACATAAAATAATAATCCATAAAAATTGAGCCAACCTAGTTTCGTACTGAGTCGGCTAACCTACGATTGGGTCGACTCAATCCTAGACTAAGCCAACCCAATTGTGTACCATGCCAATAGCTTGAAATACTGCTCTCTATCTGAATTTTTCTCTGAGACCTAACCGATCTAGTCCTGGACTGAGCCGACCCAATTTCCAACTAAGCTAGCTCAGTCTTAGAGTGACCCAGCCTAGTTTCTGAACTTTACAATTGAGACTGATTCTTCTTCCGACTTGCTTCCATCTTTTCATGATCTATCTTCTCATATTTCCAAGATTTGGGAGTGCCACTTTTGAGCTCATATGCATAGATTTGTTCCTACAATTGGGGTCGACCCCTACTGAGATTAGGTCGACCCCTTTGGCTCAGGTTGACCCCTACAAGGGATGGGGTTGACCTCCTACATGCCGATCTAAAACACTACTCTCTATTTTCTGAGATGGGATCGATCCCTTTGTGGCTAGGGTCGACTCTTCCTACGTGCTAGCTTCTAACCAAGCTATTTTCTTCACTTGACTCTGGCTCCTTACTCCACCTTATATCTCTAGATTTTCGGAGCACCAACTAAGCCACTCAAGATTCTCAACACATGAACCTCAAGCCTATAAAAGTTACATGCCACCTCTATCCTAGGACCACTCATGTCCTAGCCCTAGAACCATATCTATCCTAGTATTCCAGAAGCCAACTTCTTACTCCTCCCATGGCCTCCCAAGGCTTGGCAGCACTACCAATCCTTACACCAAAACCTATCCCTAAGCCACTCCTAGGCTTATACAAATCTAATTCAAGGCTTAGATGAGCCTACCATCCAAGTTTCAAACCTATTGAAACTTGAAATATATATATAAAAATTTTAAAGTATAGAAATTTAAATACAAATAAACTTCTTAAAGAGCTAATTTAAGGCTTTGATGCACAAGTTAAGAGATTGGAGGGCTTTTGCAATGAATGCTCCTTTCTTTTATTTGAGAATGTCTTGATTGCGTAGTAGGATGGATGGTTGAACTACAATGAAAGCTCTTTTAAAGCTCACTAGTAAGACTGCACTGAACTTTTTAATATTTTTAGATGTTTCTCTCTTATTTTATTGATTTCTTGTATTCCTTTGCTTTAATAATGTCTTAGAACCCTTCCAATCTAAGTTAGGAACACCAAAATGAGTTTGTAGCCAATGGAGTGTGAGAAAAAGATGTTTAAAGCATTCTGAAATAATTCTATATAGTTCTGAAAACTAGCCGTTAGAGCTGTCAGACGATCATGAGTTGTCTCTCTAGATCCTTAAGTCGGCTCTAGCTGTAGGATGAAAACTCTAACATTCTATCTTTTCTATGCCAATGCCAGTTCTATGTGTCTGAGTTAGCTCCTGGGTTTCTTGAGTCGGTTCCAACTGCAGGGTGAGAAATTTAACTTTTTATTCTTGAATCGCTGCCCTCCTGAGACATGAGTCGGCTCATGCTTTTCCTGAGACAACTCCTCTACCATGCTAATTTTTGAAACATATCAAATATGCATAAGTGGGCTCATACTATGCTTGAGTCGACTCCAGTGACAGGATTTGAGATACAATCTTATGTTTTTCACCCCTGGTCCTTGAGTCAGCTCATACTTATTCTTAAGTCGACTCTTGATATATGTCAAGTGCTAAAACTATGCTAGAGTCAACTTAGGCCTCCCTTAAGTTGGCTCATGATCCAGTAAACTTTGAAAAATATTTGGCTTAACCTCTTTTGCTCTTCTTTCTTTGTTCTTTTAGTCAAAAGCATGGAGCTTCATCAAGGTTCCTGTCTTTCTAAATTTTGTCTTAACACTTCAAAGAATTTATTAGTACCAAAATGAACTCAAATATTTTATTATTCATCAAAATCAAATCTAGGGTCAACATAACATAAACTAGAATATCTAAAGTATTAGAGTTTATCATTTAGTGTGAGAGGTGCGGAACCATGTGAGCTGGCCATATGATTGCTCTCTCCTTGAGAGCTCTATCTTTGGCTATTGTATAATCTCTAAAAATAAGAAAAAAAGTCAAGACAAGTAGATAACCTAAAAAATGTTATAAACAAAATATCTGTCAAAACATAACAAGACAATCAAAATTTAACTCACGTGTAATAAAGATTGTTAATTAACATCTACAATGTATCAGTAAAAAGATGATTTTCATTCAGTAGTACACGATAATGTATTGGTCTGCTGGTCCCCTAATTTAGGCACTGTCTGATTCTCATCTAGTAGTACATGATAATCTCAATACATGAAAATATGAAGAAGGCTTAGATTTGCCATTGAAAAATAAGGTATTGCAAGTTTCTCTACACCTTTAACTTTGAGGTGGCTACAAGTGGTTGTCTGTGATGTAACAGAGCATCCAAGCTTGCCCTGTATTGCAAGTTCCTCTACACCTTTAACCATGAGGTGGTTGCAAGTGGTTATCTACGATGTAACAGACCATCCAAGTTTAACCATACAACAACAAGAATAGAAATGCATCACCTTATTTAGGCGCATCTTGCATAAGTAGTCATCATAACCTCTCTAAGCGCTCAACCGCCTCCTCGAGCTACAAACTAGGAGTAAAATTTTTTTTAAAAAAATAAAATAATAACTTAAAAATATAATTTATGTGCTCGCATGGCCTAGTCAATTGTTAAGCTCAAAGTTCGCATGCATGGGATGCGCGTCCTGACCATCCCCATTTGCAATGATGTCCTTTATTTTTGTGATTATACTTTTGGGAATGCTACACTCTTAGTTCAAGAATGGGCTCATTATCTTTGTAAGAGATGTGTCAATAGAGAAATGCTTGATAGGGATACAATAGTTGTCTATTTATATAGGAGTGGATTTATGCAAAACTATAAGTATTGGCACCTACATGAGAAGATATGGGAGACAATATGCACAGATGGGAGGCTTTACTTATCCAACACATTCACTAATATGCAAGAGCTTAATGGTGATAGGCTTGAGTAGATAATTAGCACATTTGGTGGGTTTGATCTAGCTATTAATGGAAGTCCAGGTAATAACCTTTCAGGTAGCAATTGCCATAGCCATGATAGACTATAAGGGTTGCTATGGTTATAGCCTTGTTTAGCCTCTAGAGGGTAGCAACCCTATAGAGGGTAAGCTATCTAAAAGATTATTACATGGACATCCACCAATAACAAGATCAAACAAACCAAATATGCTAATCATCTGCTCAATCCTATCACCATTAAGCTCTTGCACATCAGCAAGGTGTTGGACAAGTAGAGCCTCCAAAGCCCGTGCAATTGCGTCACACATCTTAATCCCCATAGTGGTACCAACGCTTGTAGTTTAGCATAAATCCACTTCTATATAAATGGATAACTATTGTATCCCTATCAAGCATTTCTCTATTGACAAATCTCTTATAAGGACAACGAGCCCATTCTTGAGCTAAGAGTGCAGCATTCTGAAAAGCATAATCATAGAACCAAGGGATATCATTGCAAACAGAGATGGTCAGGACGTGCATCTCGTGCATGCGGACTTGGAACTTGCCAGATGACTAGGCCACACGAGCATATCAAAATGGCATCGAGGCAAATCTCATCCTGAAGTCATGTCTAAAAATTTTAAACTAATTAATTTAAATATTATTAATTTAAAATAAATTTAACTAAATTAGAATATATACATTAATCAAAAGATGGATCCATGGTTCTGTGCAATGCAAATTTTTAAAAAATTGACACCATTGGTCTGAGCATGCAGGGTGCGCAAGGGCTGGATGCCTTGGATGCTAGCTGGAATCTAAGCCTGAGCATGTAAGGCATGTCCCGGCTCTATGTTCGCAATGCTGACCAGCACCTTCCCTCGGCCTGAGTGCGCAAGGCATAAATAGAGGAAATTGATAGGTGTTCCAAGCATAATTTTAAAATATTTTAATGTAAAAATAAAAGATTAAAATTTTAATCTATTTTATATGCTTAGGATCAGATCTAAAATATCTACCTAAGGATCTATAACATAAAATACAGCATGCATAAAAATTTAAAAAATAAAATCTAAACATCGATGATATCAATATAGAGACCTAGATCTAACTTTTAGATCTCACAACTAAGGTTCAGAACCTTATACGTAATCATAGGTCACTGATCTCTACTATTATAACATTCAAATTTGAAGCTCTAGTCATCACTTGTAGCTACATAAGGTGTCCGACCTCACTGAATCGTCCACTTGAAGTCCTATACTGATCCGATCTTTCGGGACTACTAGATCATGCGAAGATCGTAGAAGATGGCTGATCTAAATTCTTCTCATTCTTTGAACCTCTCAAACTTTTTGATGTTGAAGAAGGATCTCTAAAGAATGTTGGAAGAAGAATAGAAAAAAAGAAAATAATTTCTCTCTCTGATTTTTCTTTCATCCAAAGCCCTAGAATATTAGGGTTTGATCTCTCACCATAGAGGAGGAAGTACTCCTCTATTTTTCTCTCATGCCTAAGAACACTCCCACCCCAATCCTCATGCCCCAAGTATGGTTCAGCCCCTCCTCTCTCACCTCTAAAATTCACATAAAAATATCAATAGGAATGGCATACAAAATAGAGAGGTTTTTATAGATGTAAACACAAGTCTAGATAAGTAAGGATAGGTCCTAGGTTTTAGTTCAGATTTAAACTCTTTTAAATCCAAATTTAACCCAACTAATGACCAACCTTATCTATCTAGAATAGTGACCGAGCAAAGCTATTAAGCATGGGAAAATATAGGAGAAAACTCTTATTTTGTTGCATAAAATAAGGAGTCATTCTGTTGGTTATCAACCTAAGTTGACAAGGTGATTAGTTAGAGTTTTATCTCAAAACTATTTTGAACCAAACTCAAACCAATCCAACTTTATCCAAGTGGGGTGACAACAAGAGGACTTTTAGATGAATATCCCATACACAAACTCCTTTTGTGTGAGGATAAAGTGGCATAGAGAAACAAGGTGGCGCAATGAAGATGTGGAGCATGTAGCTAGTCCAATTATTTTGGACACTTCTTTCATTATTTGATTTCAACCAGATTAGAACCAAATTAGTAAGATTAAATCCAATGCAATTAAGCTTTAAATTGATTTAATTAAATCCTAATCAAATCAAGATTTGATTGAGTTCAAGTCTTGATCAAATCAGGAACCAATCTCCCTTAGTGATTATGTCATCTTATAACCTAATCTGATCAAACTAAGTTGAATTCAATTTAATTAGATTTGATCCAAACTTCGTTGCTTAATCAAATTAAGCTAATTAACAAATTTATTGCTAACTAATCCTCTAATGATAGAGTTTCAGTCAAGTAGGACTCCTGTTGATAGAGTCTTCATCTAGTAGGACTCCTGACCATAGAGTTTTAGTCTAGTAGGACTCTTCATCATAGAGTCCTAGCTCAATAGGACTCTTCTCAATCGTAAAGTTTTAGTCCAATGAGATTTTTGATCATAAAGTTCTAGTCCAAATGGGACTCTTGATCAACCACATGATCAGATAGGTACTTCTTATGAGTGTGACCCTATAAGTTTGAATCTAAGCTAGTAGCATAGGAACAATTTTCTGTACTAATCGAAGTAACTATCTAGTAATGGTATCCAACGTCCAGAGAGGTTGAATATATGTGAAGCAATATTTAGAACCTGCTAGAATATAGTTACCGTATAATTCATCACCCTGAATGTTTAGAGGATGATTGATAGAATGCGATGTTGTCATTAAAGTACCATATTTATTAATTTAATTTTTACTTCTTAAATAATTTAAAAATATATAGAAAGTAGTGAGTCAAATCGAATCCATAGAAAAGGTAGTGCTTTGATTTAAAATCTATGATTTTTATAAAAGAAAAAGAAGTATTTTACAAATGAAATTGAAGTCAAAAAATTAAATATGCATAAAAATAAATAATAGAAATTTAGATAGCATCAAAATAAATTTTGAGTATTAAGATCTACTACCTAGATCTTAGCATCTACTTGCAATAAAAATAAACTTATAATAAAGGTAAAGTGCACAAATTTAAAAAGCATAAAATTAAAATTTTGCATTGAAATTAAAAATTAAAAATTTAAACATAAAGAAATTGAAAAGACAAGAAATAGAAATAAAAACTAGAATAGGTGGTCTTGTTCTTAGATCGGTGTTGGTATGAAGATGGTGTAGAAGATAAGCTCTTCCTCTCGGCACCATCTACCTCGAAGCAACTATCAACCCAAGCTCAATCTCTACCATGTACCATAGCTTTTCTTTGATCAAAGATAGTGAATTTTGGAGGCCTGGGGTCTTTTTTAAAGAGTGGAGAGAGAGTTGACGTGAAGAATTTGGTTTGAAATTGATTTAGAATTTCTGAAACAACTCAAATAGAGCTCTTTGCTATTAATACAAACTCCTGGTTCTTGTTGGCCATCAGATCCAGATCAAAGGCTCCAAAAATTGCTTAAAAACCTGCTGAAAAAGCTAGGAGCTTTCATCATGCTTGATGGAATTGTTCTGGTTGTTAGATGGTGGTCAGGGAGATTCAATCAAGCTAAGAGCTTGCATCAGCCATTCAATCGAGATCAGGGACTCTCAGATCCATTGGATGGTGCACTGTGGAGCTGGAGGACTTCGAATCAAATCAAGAAAACACCACTATCATTGGACCTGGATTGGGAAGCTCCTAACCGCATGATCGTGTAGTTACTATGCCACTGGACCTTATAGACCAGGTGCACCATAGTCCACAACCAATTGGAGACCACCAAAAATGTCCAAAATGCCCTTGAATGCCGCATGATAATTTTCATGGACCCTTTAAGGGTCCATGTCAGATTGGTTTCTGGCCATCTGATCATGCTTGATGGAGTTGTTCTAGTTGTTAGATGGTGCTCAGGGTGATTCAATCAAGCTAGGAGCTTTTGTCAGCCATTCAATCGAGATCAGGGACTCTCAGATCCATTGGATGGCACACTGTGGAGCTAGAAGACTTTGAATCAAATCAAGAAAACACCACTATCATTGGATCTGGACTGGGAAGCTCCTGAACTGCATGATCATGCTGTTACTATGCCACTGGAGCTTATAGACCAGGTGCACCATAGTCCGTAACCAATTGGAGCTTGCCATGCCAACAAAAATGTCCAAAATGCCCTTGAATGCTGCATGATAATTTTCATGGACCCTTTAAGGGTCCATGCCTTTCATGTCACCACTGGTCCACCATGGACCTTGCAGTTCCAAACGTCACCCTGACATCAGCTGGGGGAGGGGGCTAGGCTTTGGTGCTGGCTAGGCCTGGCTTATGGGCGAACTGGATTGGTTTAAGGCAAGCTGGTTGAACCAAACTAACCCAACCAGTTCTTTTTTATTTTTTCTTTTTTTTCTTTAAATCTTCATATTGGAGTTACTTTATATTGGATTTGTTCTAAATTTGCTTCATTTGGACCAAAAAAATAAGTTCTTTTCATTGACAATTAGTTTTCTTGCAAATGATAAATAAAGTATTAATTCTTAAATATAAAAATAAATTAATTTATAAATTAATACTTTTATTAGTATATTTATAATAATTATTATACTATCTAACTTAAGCTTTACTCATCCTCGAGTAAAGAAAGAATTTAGTTTTAGATACTTTTAACATAGTATTTCAAATTTTATCGAGCAATTTTCAAAATAACTATTAATGTTCAGTAGAGCATAGTTGGGAATTATGTTCTAAAGTCAATCATTAGTCTATTGATAGTTGAGATATTGTAATTGACTTATTAATTAATAAAAAAATTTTGGTATCTTTTTCATCATAAGTTTACATCTTCTAATAAACTTCATTGTTGTGATGAAGTCCATAAGACTATTTAGTTTTGATAAAGAGAGAATTTATCGATTAGTCCTTAAATTTATTTACGATCAAATGATAGACTATTAATTAGGACGACAGCGTCTATTGAGCATAGATCGCTATATGCCATATAGGTTGGTTGTCCTCTTAATCAAGGAGTGTGGAGACATTGGTATGGCATACAGGTGAGATAATGATTGAACGTGATGAACTCTAGAGCATTCTACTATCGAGAATGTCTCTAATGAGATATAGGTATAAGTATCCCTTAGATCTGAGATCACCTCAGTGACTTATAGGCAACTCGCTGTACTTTGGTATCCGACTAACTGAATTTCTAACTCAGCAATGGAAGGCTTCTAGGCATAATCAAGTACTTGCGAAGTTAGAGTATGATCAAGATGGAACTGACCACTCCAAGAGTTGAAGAAGAATGTATCACTGTATTACAATATAGCAAAATCTTGGCCAGGGTAATCCATCAGATGGATTTGATATTTTGAAATACAATATGGACAACTTGATTAGAATTGACAATCAAACTCTGAGATATCCTATGAGCATTATGATCAAGCGGATGAATTATATGAAAACTATATCCGCATGGATTCTAAGGATAATGCTCTACACTTTCGACCTATCCGACCATCGGCTATCATTGCTAGATGGTCACTTTGATTGGTACAAAAATTTATTTCTATGCTACCAGCTTAGGTTCGAAGCTATGAGGTCTCACATATTAGAGTTCACATTCCGTTTGGATAGTTGATCAGCGATTTGAAATTGTTTTAGGGTTAAATGATCAATACGATTGATGTTTGAGCTGGTACAAATATTGTAGGAGGATCGATTAGTAATTCAATTATTAATTAATTTAATTTGACTAAGATAATAGGTTGAGATTAAGTATAATTAAATATTGTCTAATTATATTTGGTTTGGACTTGATTGGATCAAGTTCAATTAGCTTATTGGATAAGTCAAGTGCAAGGAAGAACTAGTCCTAGTCTAACTAGGACTCGGGTCAACCCAATTTTTTAATTTAATTAAAAAATTAAATTAGAATTAAATTTAATTTAATCTAATTTAATTAAATCCTTAAGTAGATTATGGTCTTATTTAATTGGATTGGTTTATTCTTATTTTTATTTGGTTAAAAGATCTTGTTTGACCAAGTAAAAATAGGAGTCCTAGTGTGACTAGGACTCCCTATTCCTTGCGCCACCTAATCCTCATGCCCTACCCTTTTCTCTTTATGTTTTTACATAAAATTCTCCATGCCCAAAGGTTTCTTATGCCCCCCTTTCTGTCATCTATTTCTCATATGAAAGTTTGTTGGAAGACCAAGACAAAAGGGGAATTAGTTTTCCTTAAGGATTCTATGAGATAGAATCCTTGTTGACCAAATCCTCTTTCCATTGTGTACTAACCCATCTTTCCTTATTTCCTCTGATTTCCATGGTAAAAGAGGGATTTTTTGTGTGCCCCCTTTGCTGGTCCATGGCAGAAAAAGAAGGTGGGGGCACCCAAGAGTTGGGCACCCCAATAACTTCCTATGTTTGGACATTCCTAGTCTAGGTTTTTGACCAATCTTGGACTCTGCATATCTCTTTATTTTAAGAGAATTTTTAATTAAAATTTTTGTAGATTGTAGATATTTGACAGATCTCTTTGGTATAAAAAAATCAAAAAAATAAATTATCTAGGTCATGAAGATATTAAAAACACAAATCAAGATATCTAGAAAAAGAATAAAGAAGAAGAAGAGGGTCTTCTTCTAGGATTTTTGTTCCAGATCTCTTCCTCCCTTATTATGAGCTTTTGAGAGGTGTCTTAGCATCACAAATATTCTTTCTTTTCTTTTAATATTTTGGAGTATCCATGTTTCAAAGAAGGAAGCATCAGATCGATCGTCAAAAAGAGATCAGCATAGTGCTACCATACTGTGCTGATTTCCTACATCAAAATCTCTAATCATGTTCGTGGACTCGTGTGGAAGACTTCTAGAGACTGGATGCATGTGCAGCTCATGACTTCTTCCTTAAGCTCAGATCAGCAAGTTAGAACATCTAACTTGCTCAAGTAACAGATCTGATATGTTATTTTATACCTACATTAGATGTAATATAGATCTTGGTTGATATGATCAACCTTTCTTTATTCTTTATATTTTTAATTTTTAATTTAATATTATGCTTTGATCATATTACAGATCTAAGATCTTGGTATTTACATATTTATTTAAATAAATATTTAATTTATTTAAGTTTTTCGCTGTCTAATCTTGAAAAGTTTCAAGATCTACTCGTGAAACCCTAGATCTGGTTCCTATATTTGGTATCAAAGCCTGGTTCTTATTACATAATTTTTGTATATATTTAGATTATTTCTTAGATTAGATCTAATTTATAATCTAATTATTAAATTTAAAATTAAAAAAATTTAGATCTCATGAACTGCCATAAGGTTGTCCTGCTGTAAGATTTACCCATTACAGTGAAAAGATTGTCCTAGTTCGTGATGATCTAACTCTAATCATAAATTTATTAGATTTGATCTAATTTTATTTATAATTTAATAAATTTAAAATAGTTTTAGATCTAAAAATAAAATATTTTAGATTACATGGACTGCCATAAGATTGTCCTGTTGTAAGGTTTACCCCTTACAGTGGATAGGTTATCCTAGTACGTGCTGATCTAAAATATTGATCATAAAATTTTAGATTAGATCTAAGAGATTTTATGATCTAATTAAAAATATTTTATTTAATTTTAATCATCATAAATATGTTAGATTTGATCTATGAAGATTTATGATTGATTATTATTGAAACTATTTCAATTACATGAACCTGTTTAGATTAGATCTAAAGTAGTTTAATGTTTATTTTACTTGCATATTGATTATGAATTAAACATGCAACTTGATTGATAGAACCATGTTGTAAAACTATTTTATAAATATGAAAATTATTTTTGAAAAGCCAAATCCCAACCCTCAGCCCAAAACTTAATTAAGAATTAAGAAGTTGTTTGATTAGGTTCTAGAATTATAAATTGAAGATCTTATGACACGAATCATAACACATTGGGTTAATGGGTTAGTGGAGATTAGGTCTATTAATTAGGTTAGACCTAAGGTTAGATTAAAGAATGGACTTAATTAGAGAATTGACTAAATCTAATCAATTGTTGTCTTAGATTAGATCAAGGATTCTCTAGATCAATTACAGTAGTTGTAGTTGGTCAAGTCCATGTCTTTAACAAGAACCAAATGGACTTGATTCTTGGCTAAGAGGTCTAGCTTAAACTATTAGGTTTATCTAATCAAGACTAATTAAATCAGTTGATGTCTAAGGTAAGTTTGGCACATACGATCGGTGGTTTTTAATTGGCAACCTGCTTACCTAGCTAATTTCGATGGTGTCTAAGGCAAGCTTTGGCAGACCCTTCCACTGATCTCACTTACCTGGTCTTCTTGATGAGATTGAGTTTTGATCAGATCACTTGATAATTTGAGTTGACCCATGTCAGCTAGGTGAATCAGTGTGACTGATTTAGGTGCTCCTAGACCAGCTTGTTAGTGGTCTCCCTTAAGCTAACTTGGTGAAGCCAGTGGGAGGATCATGACAAGTTGGTTAATCTGATCTACTCACTTCTATAAATAAATTTTCTAAAATTATTAGATTCCTAAAAAGAAATAGTTATATGATAACTGGATCATAGCCTCCCATTAAAGTGGATGATAATGGATCCATCAATTGGATAATCATTGGAGGCCTAAGGACCTGGTGCTTATCGATTAATGGAATTATCATTTATTATATGATCTCTTAGATACATCTTTCTAAATGGTGGTATGGTGGGCCAACCAAAGTTAGGCCTGATCATACATTGGTTGGATGGGCCAAGTATAGTCATGTTAATGGTTGGACCTAACTGGACCCTTTTTTGAGAAGGCCAAAGCCAACTGATCAGGGCTTGGTGCAAAATTTAATTACTAAAAATTATTTAGAGAAATAATTGATTATAAACCTAATCTTAGATGTACGTGGGTGGACCAACCAAAGTTGGACTTGTGTACAGTCTATGTGGATTCTAGTACCCACTAAGAAATTAGGGCAATTCCTTGAATTGAAGGTAGAGGCTACCAATTCGAATAAAATAGTGGAAGATCCTTTTGATTAAAGTCTAAATTTTTAGTTTTAATAAATCAATTATAAATTAGGTTATGTTTTTCCTTTGTGCAGATATGGCCACTTTTCTATCGCTTCGATCATTGTTGGACAATGATAAGTTGGTGGGACCTAACTTCAATAGCTGGAACCAAAAGTTGAAGATTGTCTTGGAGCATGAATGGATCCTATATGTGCTGATAGATCCTACACCTGAGGAGCCACCAGCTACCAATGCACATGAAACAATCAGAGACACTTATCAGAAGTGGCTCAGTGATCGAACCATGGTGCACTACATTATGCTGGCTGCGATGAGCGATGAGTTCAATCACAGGTTTGAGATAGCTCAGCCAAATAAAATGCTTCAAATGTTGGAGGATTCTTTTGGCACACCCGATGATGTTGAGAGGCACAAGACTAGTTGCACCATCTTCAACATTGAAATGCAGGATGGAGCCTTTGTCACTGATCATGTACTGTACATGATTGAGCTGATAGAGCGCTTGAACAAGCTTGGCTTTTTCTTGCACAAACAACTTAGAAAAGATGTAATACTGAACTCGCTACCCAAGTCTTATCTCCCATTTCTTACACATTATAGAATGTCAAAGCCTGAAGTTAACTACCATGGGTTATTGGGGTTACCTCAAAACTTTGAGAAGGATCACCAGCTCCATAAAGAGTCAGTGAACTTAGTGGGAGGTTCGTCTTCTCGTTCTCAACCCTTTGGAAAAGAAAAGAAGTACAAGAAGAAGAAAGCCAAGAAGGTGCATATTCAGGCTAGGATATCTGTGCAGGCTCAGACCCAAAAAAATCAGGCCCAATAAGAGTCAAGCTAAATGCTTCTTCTGTAAGAAGCGAGGGCACTAGAAGAGGAACTGTCCTCAGTATATTGCCTTCCTGGATTCGAACAGGCAGAGGAAGAAGCAAGTTGTTGCTGGACAAGGTATTTATATGATAACTCCTTGCAATTTTTCTGTGTGTGATATTACTTACTGGGTATTGGATACCGGAAGCCCATATCATATTTGCAATTCATTACAGAGGTTGCAGGTGAGTAGAAGATTTGAGCAAGATGAGAGATTCCTGAACATTGGAGATGGAAGATTAGTTCTAATTCTAGCTTTAAAAATTTTGAAACTTGTATTTGAATCTAATACCATTGTTCTTAGTGATTATCATTTCTATCCTAATTTTTTTTAAATATCATTACTGTAGGCCTGTTGGCCATGAACAATTATGAAATTTCAATAAAGAAATGAGTATGTAATATCATTAAATTTCTTTTTAAATATCATTTCTGTAGGCCTGTTGGCCATGAACAATTATGAAATTTTAATAAAGAAATGAGTTTGTAATATCATTATGAATAGTATTATTGCTTTCTATGGATAATTGAATAATGGTGTATATATGTTATCACAACCTATTAATGTAGTCTATTCAACTGGCAAATATCTTAGATTAGATAATATGATAGATATCTATTTATGGCATTGTAGGTTGGGTTGTATAAACAAGAACAGGATAAGCAAGTTGGCTCAAGAGGGTATTCTTGAGTTAGTGATTATGAATTACTTCCAACTTGTGAATCCTGTCTTCTTAGTAAAATGACTAAGTCACCTTTTACTGAAAAAGTTGAGAGAGTCACTGAACTCTTAGGACTAGTACGTACTAATGTATATGGACCAATGAATACTAGTGTCAAAGGTGGATATGTCTACTTCATCACTTTCATAGATGATCTATTCATATTTGGATATGTCTATCTGATGAAACATAAGTCGGATTCAATTGAAATGTTCAAATGATTCCAAAGTAAAGTAGAAAAATAAACTAAAAAAAGTATTAAAATTCTTCGGTCTGACCGAGGAGGGGTATACCTTTCTGGTGAGTTTCTTAGATATCTAGAAGAGAATGGGATTCTCTCCCAATGGACTCCTTCAGGAACACCACAGCATAATAGTATAACTGAAAAGAGGAATCAAACTCTATTAGACATGGTCCAATCCATTATGGGTTTTGCTAGCTTGTCGATATCCCTCTGGGGATATGCACTCGAATTGACTTGCTATATTTTAAATAGGGTTCCAAGTAAATCTATGGTTAAAACTCCATATGAGATATGGACAGGACGTAAGCCGGCACTTTCACACCTAAGGATCTGGGGGTGTCCGCTTATGTCAAATGATTAATTGCAGATAAACTTGGACCTAGGTCTGACAAGTGCACATTTATAGGATATCCAAAAGAGACCCAAGGATACTATTTCTACCATGCTGATGAACAAAAGGTGTTCGTTAGCCTTAGGGCAATCTTTTTGGAAAATGATTTCCTTAGTGAAGGATCTATTGCCTCTAAGGTTGAACTTGCTGAAGTTCAATAGGTAGAAAGTCCGACATAGAATGTTGAACCAAAGTTGGATTTGATCAGATCAGATCCGAAGCCTAGTGAACCCGTACCATTAAGGCAATTTGGTAGAGTACCGCTCCATCTGGATAGATACTATGGATTCTTGGTCTAGGATGGTGATCCCATCGAACTCGATGAGAATGATGAGGATCTGATCACTTATATGGATGCGATGTAGAGATCCGACTCTAAGAAATGGCTAGAAGCCATGAGATCCGAAATGGATTCTATGAATGTCAGTGATGTATGGACATTAGTTGATCCATCGGAAGGGGTTAAACCCATTGGATGTAAATGGATGTTCAAAAGAAAAAGAGGCATAGATGAAAAGGTCGAGACCTATAAAGTCCATCTGATTGCCAAGAGGCATCATCAACATTATGGTATTGACTATGATGAGACATTCTCTCCAGTGGCAATGGTCAAATCCATTCAGATAATACTTGTAATAGTTGTCCACCTAGACTATGAGATCTAGTAGTTGGATATGAAGATGGCTTTCCTAAATGGAGAGCTAACCAAAGAGGTCTATATGATACAACCTAAGGGGTTCACATCTACAGATGAGTCCAAGATGTGCAGGCTTCAGAGATCCATTCATAGATTAAAGCAAGCATCTCGATGTTGGAACATGCATTTCAATAAAGTGATCAAAACATATGACTTCATTAAGAATGGAGAAGAACCCTGCATTTACAAATGTGTAAATGGTCCAACAGTGGTATTCCTTATTTTGTACATGGATGATATTCTCTTAATCGGGAATGACATCCCCATACTACATGGAATAAAAGTCTGGTTATCATCATAGTTCTCCATGAAGGACTTGGGTGAAGCATCCTACATCATAGGGATGATGATCTATAGGGATAGATCTAAAAGGATACTTGGTATATCCCAGTTCATATACATAGAAACTGTACTGAAGAGGTTTAGCATGGAGAATTTCAAAAAGGGCTATCTTTCGATAGGCTAAGAAATTTATCTCTCTAAGCAGGATTGTCCAACAACTCCTAAAGAAAAAGAGCATATGAGTAGAATCCCATATGCTTCGGTAGTGGGGTCTATTATGTATACAATGACATGTATGAGATCAGACGTGGCATACTCACTAGGAGTAGTGAGTAGATACTAGTCTGATCCTGGAGAAAATCACTAGAAGATGGTTAAAACTATTCTTAAGTATTTGAGAAATACTATGGACCAGTGGTTGGTTTATGATGAGTTAGATCTGAAACTTATGGGGTTTACAGACTCCAACTTTCAATCTGACCATGATGATAATAAAACAGTGTCAGAGTATATCTTTACTCTAAATGATTGAACCATCTGTTGGAAAAATTTTAAGCAGCATATAATGGCTGACTCTTTTTGCGAAGCAGAGTACATGGCATCATCAGATGCAGCAAAGAAAGCTGTGTAGCTGAGAAAGTTCATCACCGAGCTCAAAGTAGCACCCTCCATTGATGGTCCTGTCTTGCTCTACTATGACAGCACTGAAGCCATTGCTCAAGTAAAGAAGTCGAAGGCACACCAGCGGACAAAGCACATTCTATGCCGCTTCCATTTAGTCTGTGAGATTGAGGATCGTAGTGATATCGACCATCAGAAGATCGATGAAAAGGAGAACCTAGCCGACCCCTTCACTAAAGCTCTGACAATCAAGAAGTTCGACAACCATAAGTCGAAGATGGATATTAAATACTGTGTCGAGTGGCTTTAGGATAAGTGGGAGTTGTTGAAAATTATGTCCCAAAGCCAATCATTAGTCTATTGATGGTTGAGATATTATAATTAATTTATTAATTAATAAAAAAAATTTTGACATCTTTTTCATCACAAGTTTATATCTTCTAATGAACTTCATTATTGTGATGAAGTCCTTAGGACTATTTAGTTTCGATAAAGGGATGATTTATCGATTAGTTCTTAAATTTATTCACGACCAAATGATAGGCTGTTAATTAGAACGACAGCATCTATCGAGCATAGGTCGCTATATGCCATATAGGTTGATTATCCTCTTAACCAAGAAGTGTGGAGACACTAGTATGGCATACAGATGAGACGTATGGGTGCATCGTCATTGAACGTGACCAACTCCAAAGCATTCTATTATCGAGAATGTCTCTGATGGGATATAGGTATAGGTATCCCTTAGATCTGAGATCATCTCAGTGACTTGCAAGCAACTCACTGTGCTTTGGTACTGGACTAACTGAATTTTTAATTCAACAACGAAAGGCTTCTGACCACAGTCAAGTACTTATGAAGTTGGAGTGTAATCAAGATGGAATTGACCACTCCAAGAGTTGGAGAAGAATGTATCACTGCATTTCAATATAGCAAAATCTTGGCCAGGATAATCCATCAGATGGATTTGATATTTTGAAATATAATATGGACAACCTGATCAGAGTTGACAGATAAACTCTAAGATGTCCTATGAGCATTATGGTTAAAGAGATGAATTATATGGAAACTATATCTGCATGGGTTCTAAGGATGGTGCTCTATACTTTCGACCTATCTGACTATCGGATATCATTACTAGATGGTCACTTTAATTGATACAAAAATTTATTCCTATGCTACTAGCTTAGGTTTGGACCAATGAGGTCACACACATTAGAGTTCACGTTCCGATCAGATAGTTGATCAATGATTTAGAATCATTTTAAGGTAAAACGATCAATACGATTGATGTTTGATCTAGTGCAAGTATTGCAGGAGGATCGATTAGCAATTCAATTGCTAATTAGCTTAATTTGATTAAGCCAGTATGCTGAGATTAAGTCTAATTAAATATAATTTAATTAGATTTGATTTTGATTTGATTGGATCAAGTCTAATTGGCTTATTGGATAAGTCAAGTGCAAGGAAGAACTAGTCCTACTCTAACTAGGACTCGGATCAATCAAATTTTCTAATTTGATTAAAAAATTAAATTAAAATTTAATTTAATCTAATCTAATTTAATTAGACTCTTAAATAAGTTAGGGTCTTATTTAATTTAGTTGGTTTACTCTTATTTTTATTTGGTTAAAACATCTTGTTTGACCAAGTCAAAATAGGAATCCTAGTGTGACTAGGACTCCCTATTCCTTGCGCCACCTAATCCTCATGCTCCACCCTTTTCTCTTTATGTTTTTATGTAAAATTCTCTACACCCAAAGGTTTCCCATGCCACCCTTTCTCTCTTCTATTTCTCATATGGATGTTTGTTGGAAGACCAAGTCAAAAGGAAAATTAGTTTTGCTTAAGGATTCTATGAGATAGAATCCTTGTTGACCAAATCCTCTTCCCATTGTGTGCCAACCTATCTTTCTTTATTTCCTATGATTTCCATGGTAAAAGAGGGATTTTTTGTGCACCCCCTTTTCTAGTCCATGATAGAAAAAAAAGGTGGGGGTGCCCAAGAGTTGGGCACCCCAATAACTTTGCATGTTTGGACATTCCTTATCTAGGTTTTTGATCAATTTTGGACTTCATATATCTCTTTATTTTAAGAGAATGTTTGGCTAAACTTTTTTTGGATTGTATACATTTGAGCAATCTCTTTGGTGTAACAAAATTAAAGAAAAATTCATCTAGGTCATGGAGATATTAAAAACATAAATCAGTGTGTCTAGAAAAAGAACAAAGAAGAAAAAGAGGGTCTTCTTCTAGGGTTTTTGTTCCAGATCTCTTCCTCCCTTTTTGTGAGCTTTTGAGAGGTGTCTCGATATCACAAATCTTCTTCCTTTTCTTTTGGTATTTTGGAGTGTCCATGTTTCGAAGAAGGAAGTATCGGATCGACCGTCGAAGAGAGATCAACATAGTGCTAGCATACTGTGCTGATTTCCTACATCAAGATCTCTAATCATGTTAATGGGCTCGTGTGGACGACTCCTAGAGGCCGAACACTTGTGTGGCTCATGACTTTATCCTCAAGTCTGGATCAGCAAGGTAGAACTTTAACTTGCTCAGGTAATAAATCTGATCTGTTATTTTGTAGTTGCATTAGATGTAATATAGATATAGGTTAATATGATCAACCTTTTCTTCTCTTTTATATTTTTAATTTTTGATTTAATATCATATCTTGATCATATAATAGATCTTAGATCTAGGTATTTATATATTTATTTAAATAAATATTTGATTTGTTTAAGTCTTTCACTGTCTGATCTTGAAAAGTTTCAAGATCCATCTATGAAACCCTAGATCTGGCTCCTACAAGCAAAAGTGAGGTATGCCATCGAGGTATTAATACTTATCAATATAAAAATTAAATAAAAAATATTAATTTTTTATGAATTTTTTCTAAATTATTCATATTTTTATCTCTAAATCATCTAAACTTTCATATGGGCAAGTATATTGTTACTTCCACCCTTCCTTTATTAAATTTTTTTTTCATTCACATTGCCCATTTTTTGATATAAATATCATTGCTTACTTAGGAAATAGGATCCAGTTACTCGTTGAGAAACTAATATATATATATATATATGTATATATATATATGTATATATATATATATGTATATATATATGTGTATATATATATATGTATATATATATATATATGTATATATATATATATATATATATATATGTATATATATATATATATGTATATATATATATATATATTTGAATGTTTTACCATTATTGAGTGCCTTAACCCCTTAAGCTTTCTATTTGATCCATGTAGCGTCTTAGGCCAATGACTCCCAAATCAGTTATCTTTAGGGAACTAGGTATAAAATATCCCTTGAGATTACTAGCTCAAGTCAAACATGCTATGAGTTAAGACTAGCTTTACAACAACCTTCTTTGCCCTTCTCATCTTTTGATGTGAAACTCAATGCTTTCTTAGGCAAAGAGACCCAGTTATTTTTAATTTATATAGTTACCCTACACAAGCCTATAAAAAGTAGACTCTTTTTTGATGCTAGTAGAAAAAATCAAAAATATTCAAAAAAAAATTATTTATGTTCTAGACTTAATTCTTTATTTGATTTTCTTAATATCTGTTCTCTTAATATCATATAAATTCTCTGATCTATTCATCAGTTTTCTTTTAAAAATGCTTAGTTTAACTCGATTCTTAAGTATACTCGGGTATCTAAATGCTAAATACTAACTTCTTCAAGAATTTTTAAAAATTTTTATTATTCTTCCCCCCGAACTTAATCGACATTATTTTGTATGAAGAAAAAATAAAGAATGCAATAAAGAATAGATAAGAATACACATGACTAGATATGTTTGTGGTCTAGCATGGGTCTTGAAAATTTAGCTCTCCCTTTGACTTATTCATTATATCCTAAAAAAAAGTAAAATAAAATGATAAATTAGATATAAAAAAAAATAAATATTGGGTTGTCTCTCAATAAGTGCTAAGTCTAACATCTTTAGCTAGACATAATATGGCTTACCTATCCCATGTCAAATATTGGATTGATAAATTCCAATGGTTTTGGATCGCCAATCTCATGAAGATGACTTATGATTCCTTTATTGATAAATTTGTTGTTAATTATGGAAAGATAAATTATGACCCCTTTTTTAGACTCTTATTTATCAAGAATTTCTTTTATTTGTTCTTTCAAAATACTCATGAATTGAGTTTTTGGGTTAGGAGTTAATTTCAATATAATAGGTACTAGGAAGGTGTCTAAAGGCAGCTTTAGTTTTGGAGGTAAATTAATATCAACTTAATTTAACAACTCCATTAACTCCTCATTGCATGCCCTTACTTTTTGTAAGAAGAGTCAATTTCTAGGGCTAAAGGGAACAAAATTTTTGGTGTATAGGTCTCTAGTAAATCATCTGCTCTCTTCTTTCTTTTGTTTATCTTATTGAAATTAGAACCAGCATCAGTACTAGTTTTGGGCTCAGGTTCTTCTATGTAGTTAGTCTCAGTACTAATTTTTTTTTCTAAGTTTAAACTTTCGCTAGCATCAGTGATAGCCTCTCTTACCTAGTCTTGGTATGGGTCCATAAGAATCCTACCTCTTCTAAGTTCAAAAATTATTTTAGCATTCTCAACTTGAGGATTCTTAGATGGGACAATAGATTGAGGACTAGATTCAGGAGGTTAATAGATATAAGATGGGTTGTTTATGGGATTTGCAATTGGTTGGCTGGAAAATTGACCTAGTTCTCTCCTTATGCTAGAATTAGCTAGTTGTCCTATTTGAGCTTCTAGCTTGGCGGTGGATTACTGTTAAGTCAGAATCAATTATTGTTAAGTCAGAATCAATTATTGTAGTTGATTAAATTTATCATCGACTAAATTGGTCTGTTGAGGAGATGGGTATGATGGCTAATTATAATACAATGACTAGGAAGACTGACTAGGCTGACCTTTACTATAGGACCTATTTTGATAATTTTGGATAGGTGAAATTTGTGTTTGAGCCTGAGTCTATTGCGGTCTCTAAGAAAAATTAGGATGGTTCCTCCAACCTGGGTTATATAAATTTGAAAAAGGATCATTAACCGGCTTGGAGTAGCCTTGTATAGCTTGGACTTATTCTTGGATGAAAGGTGAAAACTATATAGCAATGGGACATTCACTCACATAATGGGTTGGGCTAGTATAGATGAAACAATTCTCCTAATAATTAGAAGGTGATATGAATTATGCAGGAGATTATTGATTTAGGTTTAGGAATTAATCTAATTTTTAGACAAGAAGGTTGACTTTATCTAATTTTTGTGCTATCAGATTCAAGTCAGCCTTAGAACTAGAATTTGGATATTTAAATTCAAGAATCCCTGCCCACTTTTGGTAGAAAATTGATCTTTCATAAGAAGATAAAGAAGTGTAGTTAATCGAATTTTCACATAGATTTTCAAATAAGGTATAAGCTTCATCCTCACTTTTGTTCATGAATGCACCTCCATAGGATGCATCTACCAACTATCTATGTTGATCTCCTAAACACTCATAGAAAGTTTGAATGATTTGCCACTTAGATAGACTATGGTGTAGTCATTCTTTTAAGAAGTTTCTTAAGTCTCTCCCATGATTTGAGAATTTGTTCTCCTGGAAGTTAAGCAAATCCAGTGATGACTCACCTCAAGATGATGGTTCGACCTATAACATAAAATTTTTTAAAAAATTCATATTGTATTTCAGCCCAAGTTTTGATTGGTCTTTCTATTATGCCAAGCTAGTGCTTAGCTTTATCTTTTAATGAACAGAAGAATAAGGTCAGTCTAAGGGCATCATCAGAAAAATTTTGAATTTTCATCATAGAGTAAATTTCTAAAAACTCATCCAGATGCTTATAAGAATCTTCATTGGTATTCTTATAGAAAGATGGGAGCATCTGGATTGTGGTTGACTTGCTCCCATAGTGGATTATAGGGATATTAGGTAAGTGGATACAAATCGATGGTTTATAAGTGAAAGAAATAATGTATTCCTTCATCTGTCTAGGTGGTTCATTAGAATTTTCAACCATTTAATTATTTGATTTAATATGAATCAATCGTTCAATTTTATGATCGGATTCAACTAGGTTAGGTAAAGTAATCTCTTACCATGCATGTACTAGTGTAACTCTAACATATAGTTTAGAAAAAATATTTTATTATTTTTAATTTTTTAAATTTTATTATGATTTTATTTATTATTTTTAATTTAATTTAATTTTAATTTTATTTTTGAAAGAGAAGAAGAGAAAAGAAAAAGAAAGAGAGTAAAAAGTTGTAAAGAAGAGATCCTAAGGAGTCCTAAATCTAGAGATGATAGAGAAAAATTAGTTATGATTATGTTTGATGTTAATTAGTAAATAAGTTAGGCAATCAATCTTGACTAAGGATTGTTCTAAATCTAGATGGCTTCTAACTACTAAGATCATCTTTAAGCCCTCCAAGTGTAAGATCAGTTACTCGTCTGACCAGATAAATGTAAGATCGATGGGAGTCCTCCCATTACTTTTTTTAGACACTAATTATCTTGACCAGGTAAGCTAATGAACTAATTAAGTAACCACCTTCCTTCGAAACGTAGTCCCTGAACCACTTGCCTTAGACATCAGTTAAATTGACTAATCCTAATTCGGACCAACTCTTAGAATTTCTTATCCTAATGAGCTCGAGTTCCTAGGACTAATGTCTAATTGATTTTAAATAAAAGGTTTAAGTCAATGCAAGATGCTATTGGTTGTTTGTGGGCTAAAGAAGGATGATCAAATCTTCATCTTATCTTGATTAATGGGTTGTGCCCTTAAATTGATTTATGATAAATATTGACAATCACTTTTAGACAAGGAATTCTATGCAACTAAATTATGAAACTAATTGAACTTGAGAAGCTTATCTTATCTGTAGCAATCATCAAAAATAAAAAAATAAATTTAATATGATGGATGCTCTAAGCAATTTTGGTTTCTACTCTTGTCATAAAGTTTTTAATTAAGTTTAAGTGGATATTTTTTAAATTTGTTTGAAAATAAAGTAAATAAAAGAAAGGAGGTCTAGGATTAGAAATGATCTCACCAAGCAAGATTGGAAGCCATCATTCTTCTCCTATTTTTTTACTTTTTTTCCTACAAAATAAATAGGAAAAATTAGTATTATATTTATAAAAAAATTAAATTTATTTATAATTTATTTATAAGAAAATCAAAGAAATAAAAAATATTAAGGCTTATGCCATCTCCGTCTATGGCATCAAAAACTTTATAGAACTTAATATTATCATTAAAATATCATATTTATCAATTTAATTCTGACTTCTTAAATATTTTAAAAATATGTAGAAAGTAGTGAGTAGGGTTGAATCTATAGGGAAGGCAATGTTTTGATTTGAAATCATTAATTTTTGTAAAAAAAAAAAGATGGATTTTACAAACAAAATTGAAGTAAAAAAATTAAATATGAATAAAAATAGAAATTTAAATAGCATCAAAATAAAATTTGGGTACTAAGATCTACTACCTAGATCTTAGCATCTACTTGCAATAAAAATAAACTTGCAATAAAAGTAAAGAGCATGAATTTAAAAGGCATAAAATAAAAATTTTGAATTAAAATTAAAAATTTAAAATTTAAATATAAAAAATTGAAAAGATAAGAAATAAAATAAAAACTAAAATAGGTGGTCTTGATTTTAGATCGGCATTGGCATGAAGATGGTGTAGAAGACAAGCTCTTCCTCTCGGTACCGTCTATCTCGAAGCAACCATCAACCCAAGCTCAGTCTCTATCCTATACCATAGCTTTCTTTTGATCAAAGATAGTAAATTCTAGAGGCTTAGGGTCCTTTTTATAGAGTGGAGAGAGAGATGGCATGAAGAATTTGGTTTGAAATTGATTTAGAATTCTTGAAACAACTTAAACAGAGCTCCCTGCGGTTAATACAAACTCTTGGTTCTTGTCGGCCATCAAATCTGGATTGAATGCTACAAAAATTACTCAAAAATCTACTAGAAAAGCTCAAATCAAGTTAGATTGGTTTCTGGCCATCCAATCATGCTTGATGGGGTTGTTCTAGCTATTAGATGGTGCTCAAGGAGATTCAATCAAGCCAGGGGCTTTTGCTAGTTGTTCGATGGAGATTAGGGACTCTTAGGATCGTTGGATGGTGCACTATGGAGTTGGAAGACTTTGAATCAATTCAAGAAAACACCACTACCATCGGATCTAAATCGAGAACCTCCTGAACTACACGATCGCATAGTTACTATGCCGCTGGACCCTATAGACCAGTTGCACCATTGTCCGCAACTAATTGGAGCTTGCCATGCCATTGGAAATGTCTAAAATGCCCTTAAATGCTGTGTGATAATTTTCATGGACCCTTTAAGGGTCCATGCCTTTCGCATCATTGTTGGTCCATTATGGACCATGGAGTTCCAAACGTCACCCTAATATTAGTTGGGGGAGGGGACTGGGCTTTGGTGCTGGCTGGGCCTGGCTTGCAGGCAGACCGGGTTGGTTTTAGCTGAGCCAATTGAGCCAAACTAGCCCAGCTAATTTTCTTTTATTTTTTTTCTTTAAATCTTCATATCAGAGATTATTTATATCAAATTTGCTCCAAATTTATTTCATTTGAATAAAAAAATGAGTTCTTTTCATTGACAATCAATTTTTCTACAAATGATAAATAAAAATATTAATTCTTAATTATAAAGATAAATTAATTTATAAATTAATACTTTTATTAGTATATTTATAGTAATTATTAATGACCTAGGGTTTGACTATCAACTCTAAATAAGTTATCCATATTGTATTTTCAATTTCAACTACCTTAGCCAAGATTTTTTTAAATTGAAATACAGTGATGCATTATCTCCAAGCTCTTAGAGCAGTCAATCCCATCTTGACTCACACACCGACTTAACAAGTATTTGACTACATTAAAAAATCTTTCATTACTGAATTAGAAATTTAGATAGTCCGGTATCAATGTATAGTGAGTTACTAGAAAGTCACCATAGTGATCTCAGTCTAAGGGACACTTATATCCATATCTCTTTGGAGTAAGACTTGACAACAGAATGCTCTGGAGTGGTTATGTTTAGTGCAAATGTACTCCTATATCTCATTTGCAAGCCATACCAGTATCTCCACACTTCTTGGTTAAGAGGACAACCAACCTATATGGCACACAATGGCCTATACTTGATGTTGGGGGTATTTTTGTACTAGTCGAAGATATGAGATGATGGTCTCTAGCCCATACCTTGACTTTTATTCACTTCAAAAATTATTATCCTCCAGCTTCGGCCCACCAACGCCTGCATCGAGCTTAAGGTCATCAAAAGATCAAAGCCAGGATTAGAATTTAAGCTAAATTGAATGTCATCATAAGGCTGAGGTCAAGGTCTTAATTTAGGTCGAGCTTAACTGTCTGAAGCCAAGGTCAGAATTTAAGTTGAATTGAAAGTCATTAGAAGGTTGAGGCCAAGGTCCTAATTTAGGCCGAGCTTAAGGTCATCAGAAGGCTGAGGTCAAGGTTAGAAGTCAGGACGAGCTTAAGGACATCAGAAGGCTAAGGCTGAGATCAGAAATTAAGTTGAGCTTAAGGCTATTAGAAGACTGAAATCAAGATTAGAAGCCAGGTTGAGCTTAAGATCATCAAAAGATCAAAGCCAAAGTTAGAATTTAGGCTAATTTGAAGGTCATCAGAAGGCCGAGGCTGAGGTCAGAAGGTTTGCCAAGCTTAAGGCCATCAGAAGGCTAAGGCTGAGGTCAAATGTTAGGTTGAGCTTAAGGCCATCAAAAGAGTAAAGTCAAGATCAGAAGTCAGGCCGAGCTTAAAGTCATCAAAAGACTAAATCCAAGGTTAGAATTTAAGTTGAATTGAAGGTCATCAAAAGACTGAGGTCGAGGTTAAAAGTCAGACTGAGCTTAAGGCCATCAGCAGGCTGAGGCTGACGTTAGAAGTCAGACTGAGCTTAAGACCATCAGAAGATTGAAATCAAGATTAGAAGTCAGGCTAGACTTAAGGTCATCAAAAGACTAAAGCCAAGGTTAGAATTTAGGCTGATTTGAAGGTCATCAAAAAGTACAAGGCGAAGTCCTAATTTAGGCTAAGCTTAAGATCATCAGAAGGCTGAAGTCAAGATCAGAAGTCAAGCCGAGCTTAAGGTCATCATAAGACTAAAGCCAAGGTTAGAATTTAGGCTAATTTGAAGATTATTAGAAGACTGAAGTAAAGATTAGAAGTCAGGCCAAGCTTAAGATCATCAAAAGACTAAAGCCAAGGTCAGAATTTAGGCTAATTTGAAGGTCATCAGAAGGCTGAGACTAAGATCCTAATTTAGGCTAAGTTTAAGATCATCAAAAGGCTGAAGTCAAGATTAGAAGTCAGGCCGAGCTTAAGGTCATTAGAAGGCTGAGATTGAGGTCCTAATTCAGGCCGTACTTAAGGTCTTCAAAAAAAAAGAGAGGAGTGGTTATAAGAGAAGCATGACAGGCTCACTCCACTCTCAGCTCTAGGTTGTTGATTCATATAATTAAGAGATGATCCCCCCAATATGCTATGAGGGGATAGTACCTGACATGATATCTGAAGATATTTTAGTGGGCAAGAAAAATATTTCTAACAATTTCTGCTCTCCCATGACCAACAATCAACAATCTATCCTAACAAACTTTGGACACCTTCTATAAAAGAGGCAAAAAGAGGAACCCCAAGGTATGCCAACTCTTTTCTTAAAAAAATGCTCATCTTCTTCCTTCTGTTGAACGAAAAACTAACATGAGCATTGGAGGGCTCTTGTTGGAGCTAACTCCAGTTGAGGACTTCTCTTGTAGGTATGGACACCTTCGTCCCATCATCATTGACTTGCCATCATCGCAGAACTCTAGCAATTCGACCTCAAGATGGATTTTCGTATCAACAAATGGTGCTAGAGGAAGGGTGGGCCATGAGGCCAATTCATGGGAAGAAATGAGCATCCAACAAGGAGTGCTCCATCATGTTGCTCCAGCAATGACAAGATTCAGTGTCCATTTTTAAACTCTCCCACCTAGGCTCAAACTAGGGGGCTTCAAATGAGAAAAAAATTTCAATTGAAGAAAAACGTCCAAGCGAGGAAGGAGATCATAACAATGATGATCCAAACCAGCAAAGACATCATAGGATTTGGATAAGAAATATAATTATAATTTTTTTTAACTAATGTTATATTCTTATTTCTTCATCCATTCTTTTGAATTCTAGATAGAATCGAACATTAGAAGGAGAATTTTCGTTTGCACTTTGATATGCTTGGCAAAATCCAATTTGAGAGCCTCATGAACAAGAGCAAATCCTATGCCCCAATGCTGCTTTTAGGTACCATAGCACAAATCGAATAATCACATGCTCCTATTTTCGGTATTCTAACATTGCACAAAGTGCATTTGTGGTACTTTTTGTGTCAAAAATATATAGATGTTTGGACTCCACCATGTGGTGAAAAGCAATGCTCAAAGGGAACTTACTTAAGGTTCACAAGTGGAGAATCGTTCTTTTTTGCTACCTTTCTCTAGCGAACTCCTTGGAGATGCTTTTCTTCTAATCCAACATGGACTTAAGGAACATAGAAGTGAAGTCAATGCTATCACTAATGAATCGTAGATGCTGCTTATCATCTTCAAGACACTAGCAAAAGGTAGTGAATGCCAGCAGTCCATCATTATGTTGCTTTTGAAAGCCTTGTTCATGGTTCCCTTATCAAGTGAAAGCCTTTAACAGGCAGTTTAATGTTGAATATTTCAATTCATAAATCTAACCATGATATTATAAATTTCCCCACTGTTCATCTACATATTAAGTTTACTTCATCCTATTTAGATTCCTTCAGCTGCAGTTCAAATCATAGATGCAATGTTACTAAGACAACATATTCAGGGTTGTGCTAGAAGTAGAAAATAACTAACATATTGTATGAGAATTTTAAAAAAAAAAAGGATAAAGAAGAAAGAGGGGAGGGCTCGGCATCTACTGGTATCTCCCCTCGCATGTGCATCCGACTACATTCACCATGCTTGCACCTGTCGTATGTCTGTTCAGTCGATCTCCGCTTTGACTGTGCCCCTCCGATCGATCTCCTCTCCGTACGCCCTGAACCATGTCCGAGCTCCTCCCCTACGCTCCTAGGTGCATCCTATGGTCGCTCTGACATTCTCCTCCCTTATGCTCCTAGGCACAGCCCGCAACATCGTCGACCTTCTCCTCCCTCGCAACCCTGGACAGCTCTGACGTCCTCTTCCTCTGCGCTCCTAGGTGCAACTCGCAACCCCCCTATGGCCGAGCTCCTCCCCTGCACGCCGAAGTGACTTAGGCTGATCTTCTCTCTTCATCATGCTTGGGCGACTTTGGCTAATCTTCCCTCTCCCGTGCGCCTAGGGCGACCCCTCCAGCCGATCTTCTCCTCCCTGCATGCCCTCAATTATGGTTGAGCTCCTCCCCTGCACTCCCAAGTGCAACCCGTAGTGGCTTTGACCTCCTCCTCTCTCACAAACCCAGATGGCTTCTCCCTCATGATCCTAGATGGCTCTGACCTTCTCCTCCCTCATGATCCTAGATGGCTCCAACCTTCTTCCCCCACACCAAGGCACAATCGAGCCCATTGTAGCAGCGCCAAAGTTCTTCCCCTACATGATAGACACAGTCGAATCCATTGCCGGCAGTGCCAATCTCCTCCAAAAAAAAAAGAGAAGAAGAAGAAGAAAGAAGAAGAAAAGAATGAAAAGAGGAGGAAAGAAGAAGCCAGTCGACCGATCCTCTCCCCCTTGCACCTATGCATGTATCCGGCTAGTGTCCTCCCCCTCACTGACATTTTCCAGAGCATGTCGAGGCATGGCTGAAGTTCTGTCAATGGCAGTGACCCTCTCCCCTGCATGCCCAGGTACGAACAAACCTGCCATAATGGTGCCGAGGTCCACGCACTCTCAATGCGATTGAAGTTCCATGCATTTGTTCAACCTTTTTCAAAGTCCTCCTGTGCGCATCTTACATCAAATAGCACTGAAGTTGACTTGGAGCAAACCCGAAGCCACCCACAAAATGCCAGTAAGTTGATACAAAAAAGAAGAAGAAAGAGAAAAAAAGAGGAAGAGAAGAAAAAGAGAGAGAGAAAATCTAATTTAAACCAGAATAATCCAAGACAAAAGCCCATAATAAGAAGGGGTCAAACAGAACCTAAGATCTCCCAAATAGAGAACTCATGGTAGAGACTATTAAACTTCTATCCATTATTATTTTTCTTTTCTTTTTTTCTTTCTCACAGAGCTATAGGATACCAAAACCAAGGCCGAACTCAAAGCCAATTAAGACTAAGTTCAAGAAACTAAGGCTAAAGCTGAAATGAAAATAAATGTTGAAGCTAAAGTTGGAATCCAGATCAAGTCTAGGTCAAGCTCAAGCCCAATCTAAGGTCAAGTTCATGATCCATCTGAGGTGAAAGCAAAATAAATCCGAGGTAAGGATCATACAAATCCAAGGCCTATAGAAGTTCAAGCTCAAAAAATTGAGGCCAACAGAAATCCAACCTCAATAAGCCGAGCTCATCAAAAGATCAATCTAAGGTCAAAACCTAAGCCAAGCTGAAGTCAGATCTCAAACTAATCCAAGGTCAAAAACCAAGCTAGGTTGAGGTCAAATTCAAGACCAAGCTGAGATCAAAATCAAGGACAAGCTGAAGTTTAAATTATAGTCGAGCCAAAGTCGAAATAATTATCAAGGCTAAGCTATCAAGCCCAAATTCAAGTCCAGAAAAAAATTAATGCCGAAGAAGCTGATACAACTATAAGGAGTCCAACCCTAGGAAGGAGGTCGAGGAAACCAATCTAATAAGAACATCAACCAACGAAGGCCAACTAGAAGTAAATTAACAAATCGAAGCCAATATGGTAAGAAATTTCACTTCTAGTGTAGATCTATTATGACAATGGCAAAAGGCATCATTGCTCATGGGCAAGTCGAATAAAGGCCTCCGATTCATAAATAGGAGGTTAACCTCACCTTAACAAGGATGAAGGCCTCTGATTCTTAAACAAGAGGTTAACCTCATTTTAATGAGAATGAAGACAATTTGTGTCCCAAGGAAGAGGCTCCTACAACGGCTCTTTTGTAGCCCTAAAGAGAGGCCTTTTCATTGGCCCATAGGAAGAGGCTCACTTAACAACCCTTTTGTACCCTAACAATCTTGTTAGGAATAGGAGGTAGACCTAATCTTAATAAAAGTAAAAGCCACCTTGAATGCTTTAGGTTCTTAAACTAAAGGTTAACCTCATCTTAATGAGGATGAAGGCCTCCAATTTCTAAATAATAGGTTAACCTCATCTTAATAAGGGTGAAGGCCATCGATTCTTAAATAGAAGATAATGGAGAGTGGTCCTCTCAATAGTCCTTTTGTGTCACGACAATCTTCTTAGGAATAGGAGGCAGACCTTGTCCTAACAAGGATAAAATCCAACCATATCAAGAATAGGAGGTGGACCTCATGCTGACGTGGGTGAAGATCCTTACGAGGGATTAAAGATCTCTTGTTCTTAAATAGGAGGTAATGAGGAGAGGCCCTTACAATAGCTCTTTTGTACCTTGATAACCTTGTTAGAAACATTAGATGGACCTCATCATAACAAGAGTAAAAACCATCTTGAAGACCTCCGATTTTTAAACAAGAGGTCAACCTCATCTTAACGAGGGCGAAGGCCTCAAATTCTTAAATAGGAGGTAATGGGGAGAGGCCCTCTCAATGATCTTTTTATGCCCGAGCAATCTTATTAGGAACAGGATGTGGAACTCATCCTAATAAAGAAAAAATCCAACTACATTAGAAGCAGGAGATGGACCTCATCCTGTTATGGGTGAAGATCCTTATGAGGTATTGAAGGCCTCCAATTTGTAAACAAGAGATAATGGGGAGAGGCCCTCTCAATAGCTCTTTTGTGTCCCAGCAACCTTGTTAGGAATAGGAGGTGGACCTTGTCCTAACAAAGATAAAAGCCAACCATGTCAAAGTAGAAGGTGGATCTCATCCTGATGTGGGTGAAGATCTTTATAAGGGATTAAAGGCCTTCGATTCATAAATAGAAGGTGATGAAGAGATGCCCTCTCAATGGCCTTTTTGTACCCTAGCAATCTTATTTGGAATAGGAGGTGGATCTTGTCCTAATAAGGGTAAAAGCCAACTATGTCAAGAATAGAAGGTGGATCTCATCTTGACATGGATGAAGACCCTTATGAAAGATTAAAGGCCTCCAGTTCTTAAATAGGAGATAATAAAGAAAGGTCCTCTCAATAATTCTTTTGTGTCCTAACAATCTTGTTAGGAATAGGAGGTGGACTTTGTTGTAATAAAAATAAAATCCAACCACATCTGAAATAAGAGGTGGACCTCATCCTAACATGGATGAAGATCCTTACAAGAGATTGAAGGCCTTCGATTCTTAAATAAGAGTTAATGAAGAGAGGCCTTCTCAACAATCCTTTTGTACCTCGACAATCTTGTTAGGAATAGGAGGTGGACCTCATCCTAATAAGGATAATAGCCAACCACATCACGAGTAGAAGATGGACCTCATCCTAACATGGGTGAAGATCCTTACGAGGGATATGAAGGCCTCCAGCTCTTAAATAGAAGATTAACCTTGTCTTAACAAGCATGAAGGCCTCTAATTCTTAAATACGAGGTTAAATATAAAGATCTATAGAAATCCAAGCTCAGAATAACTAGGTCTACAAAAATCCGACCTTAGAAGGTCGAGGTCAGCAGAAATCCAAACTCAGAACATCAAGTTTATAGAAATCTAAGCTCAAAAAGCTAAGGACAAAATTGAATTCAAGCTAAAGGATAAAGATCTTCAAATAATTTCATAAATATCTTCAAATAATTTTAATAAGAAATCTGAAGATTTTGAGTCTAAACAACAAAGAAGGACATGTCATCGGTAAGTCCGATCTGGTATACTCCCTTCATCCGAACCAAGGCTCTGACTCAAAAGTATGGGGGCCATTATTGGGGTTACTTTTGTACTAGCCGAAGACATGAGATGATGGTCTCAAGCCCATACCTCAACTTCTAAGCACTTCAGAAATTATTATCCTCTAGGTTCAGCCCATGGATGTCCGCACCGAGCTTAAGGTCATCAAAAGATCAAAGCTAGTGTTAGAATTTAAGCTGAATTAAAGGTCAGCAAAAGACTGAGATCGAGGTCCTAATTTAGGCTGAGCTTAAGATCATCAGAAGGTGAAGGCCGAGGTCAGAAGTCAGGCCAAGCTTAACCATCAGAAGGCTGAGGCCAAGGTCACAAGTCAGGATAAGCTTAAGGCTATTAGAAGACTAAAATCAAGATCATAAGTTAGGCCGAGCTTAAGGTTATCAAAAGACTAAAGCCAAGGTTAGAATTTAAGCTAAATTGATGGTCATCAGAAGACTGAGACCAAGGTCCTCATTCAAGCTGAGCTTAAGGTCATCAGAATACTAAGGCCGAGGTTAGAAGTCAGACCGAGCATAAGGCCATCAGGAGGCTGAGGCCGAGGTTAGAAGTTAGGCTGAGCTTAAGGCCATCAGAAAATTGAAATCAAGATCAGAAGTCAGGTCGAGCATAAGGTCATCAAAAGACTAAAGCTAAGGTTAGAATTTAGGTTGATTTGAAGGTCATCAGAAGTTGGAGACCAAGGTACTAATTCAGGCCGAGCTTAAGATCATCAGAAGGCTGAAGTCAAGATCAGAAGTTAGGTTGAGCTTAAGGTCATCAAAAGACTAAAGCTAAGGTCAAAATTTAGGCTACTTTGAAGATCATCAGAAGGCTAAAGTCAAGATCAGAAGTTAGGCCGAGCTTTAAGTCATCAAAAGACTAAAGCCAAGGTTAGAATTTAGGCTGATTTGCAGATCATCAGATGGCTAAGGTCGAGGTCCTAATTCAGGTTGAGCTTAAGGTTATCAGAAAGTTGAAGTCAAGATCAGAATTTAGGCCGAGCTTAAGGTCATCAGAAAAAAAAGAAGGGAGTGGTTATAAGAGAAGCATGGCAAGCTCGCCCCACTCTTGGCTCCAGGTTGTCAATTCATATAATTAAAAGATGGTCTCCACCATATGCTATGAGGAGATAGCACTTGACATGATACTTGAGGGTATTTTAATAGGTAAGCAAAATATCTCTGACATCTTCCTACTCTCCCATGACTAACAACCCACAATCCATCCTAACAAGCTCTGAAGACCTTCTATAATAGAGGCAAAAAGAGAGATCCCAAGATATACAAACTCTTGTCTCCAAAAAAATGCTCATCTTCTTTCTTTTATTGAATGAAAAACTAACTTGAACATCGAAGGATCCACATTGGAGATAACTTTGGTCGAGGACTTCTCTTGCAGGTACGGCTACCTCCATCCCATGATCGTTGACTTGGCGTCATCACCAACTCTAGCAACCCGACCTTGAGATGGATTTTCGTATCAACACTTGATATTGTTGTCTTCATTGTGAAAGCATATCGTTTGATCATGAACTGATTTGAGGACTAAATGGTAAATCCTCTTTTATCAATTTAAAATAGTCCAAAGAACTTCATCACAACATAAGAGTTTGTTAGAAGACGTATACATTTATGATGAATAAAGGTCAAATAACATTTTATTATTTATCAATTCACATACATATACATAAAGGAAGCTCAGCCGTCTATAGGCTGATAATTGGCTTTTGGACAGAACTCCCAATAGTACGGAGACTGGATGTCTTGGATGCCTGTTGGAATCTACGACCCGAGCGTGTAGGACACATCTCAGTCCCGTGTTTGCACTGTAACCTAGACTTTTCCTCGGTTCGAACACTCTGCATGCCAAAATTCAAGTTCCATGCTTCTAATTAAATTAATATTTAATTAATAAGTTTTTAATATCTAATTATACTTAATTAACATAATTTAAATAAAAATTTAATTTTTAATGATAATTTTAGCCATCGTTAATACTCACAATAGAAGGAAGGCTACTATACAGGATTAAGGCATGAGATAGCATGTAGGGATTGAGATATGAGGAGGCACGGGCTAGCGAGTAGAGACTAAGGCTCGAGGATGCAGCCACGAAGCTAATATGCATGTGTACGAGCGCTCAAGGTCAGGTCAGCGGGGCAAGGGCGACAGTGTTGGGGTCCCAGGCTAGAGGCTGCAGGATAGAGGCCATGAGGTCAGGCTGGTAGGGCCAAGGTGGTGGCTTGGAGATGCAACCATGGAAACAAGGGCAAAAGGATGGATCAGAGAGAGGTGGGCAGCTGGGGCCCACGATCGGGAGCTTAGGGAGGCGGTTGAGGGGAGATGAGCTTGGTGCAATAGAGGGGAGATGGTCAGAGCCTTGGGGAGGTAGTCATGGAGAGGCAGGCTAGCTGCAGCCAGGGTGAGGAGGCCGGGGGCTCAGGGAGGTGGTCGTAGAGTGGCGGGCCGAGTGGAGGTGGGAGGGAGTTGGATGAAGGAAAATCCTATTTCCCTTCATAGGATCGTTTAGATCTGAAGAAATATTTCAAAAATTTTTCTGCTAATATCATAATCAAATCTGAGACATCATGGATCTGATTCTTTAAGATCTGATATTAAGATTAAAAATAAAATTAAAACTAATTAAGTTCATATCTTGTATTTTGGGTAATCAGATTATCTTATGATGATCCTGATCCATCCTGAGATTCTGGAAGGAGCCATGCATGCACTTGGCCTCTACCAGTATCTACTCAGGTAGGATCTAGACAACTTCTCATCATGAATCTTTTCTCCAAATATTAGATCTGAATCTGATCTAAAATTCCTTCAAAAGAATTTCTGAAAGCAGCATGTCCGTCTCACGAACATCATCTCGTGGATGCTGAACTCTTCATAAATTTGATTGGATCTTCTTCTTATATTTATTTTCAACCTTTGGAACTTAGAAGAAGGGGAGAGAGAGGATTTGAGAGGGCATGGAGGATGGAAGGGGCGACAGCCTTTGGGTATGAAAATTATTTCTTTCTTGAAGAGCCTTGGCGCAAGGGTTCTTATACAAAAGCATAGCGCTAAGTTAAAGTCCCTCTTTAATCAAAATTCTCATTTATTCAACCATTGAGACTCCTGAACCTGATCTCCATAAAAATCCCCAGATCCCATCTAATTTTGATGCCAAAAATCAATCTAAAAGGTGGTAGCAAGAGTAGATAAGGAAGAGTCCTCTATGCCTAGGACTCTTCTCTTAAGAGTTTGATCTAAATAAAACTCTATCAAAACTTAGACTAGACATCTCTAAAAGTCACAAAATTTGGTACACCCAATGAATAACTCACTCTCTATCACATATATAAAAATTAGATCAAAAAAATTTTTAGAGAATTTTCTAGAAGCCTCTGATCAGATGACCCTTAATTCTTTCAATTAGGTCAACTTTTGACCCTAGTCCAATTTGATTATGAATGGATTTAATTTTTATAATTAATCTGATCTAAACTTATTCTAGTCAGATGAAACTAAATTCATTCAAAATATAGAAATGAGTCAAATCAAATTTGACTCAATTGCGATGAATCAAAAAGATTACAAAAGGAGAAAGTCATGCTCAATCGTGTGCTAGCATGATTACCTTGAACCTGATTGGATCTAATCCAAATCAATCGAACTGGATTAGCTCAATTAATGATATCTAGACCTAAACCCTTATTTGTGTGATCTAGTTAGGTTCAATTCTATATGATTATTAGATATGTCACGATCTTTATCATCGACATCATCAAATCACCTTTCGATAGACCAGAACTTTTCTGATTCATACAATTAGAATGATTAATCATCAAAATTATTCTAATTGCTCCCAAAATCAACCAATGACACCTAGTAGTATATGGTGGCAACCCATTAGAACTAAAAATGAACCTCTTGATGTAGTTACCTATGTGATTGGGTTCTTCTATTTTGAGCCCCAACAGGATTAGGGTTAAGGCAAACTCGTCAAACCCAATGTCTGTCATATGAATTAATCATTTGATTCGAGTCTAATGTGAAACTCTAATAAAAACTCTTTCTATCATCTTCACTCTGCTATGGCCATGGGCTTAAGGACTCAATCTCATGATTATCATAGGGCTACTGCTCATTTACCAAAGTAGATAGATCTCCTATTAGTGCAATCTAATTCCTACAATGAACATGCTATAGACAACATACACCTCAGGATTTTAAATGGCTAGAAGACTGAGTTATGGTGTAGTCAAACTATAGCACCCTCAAGGTGAACTGTCGATGCATCTCAGGTCAAAGAACTAGACACACCACTATAGCATCGAGCCAGTCATCGATGAGAAGGTAGACTTTCTTATGACTGCTCGAGGTGGTCATGCTCAGTGCCCTCGTTCTCTAATGAGTATCTGTACTCTCGCTTTGGTGTCTCCACACCATAGACTCAAGACACATCTATCCTAAGAAAGTGATCGTACACCAACCTTTCGGATTGAGCACCATCCTCGTGATGATCCTACAATCGAGAGCTATTTATGAGTTAATTATAAAAATTCATGTCTCAAATTTTTAACTCTTAAAAATATGAATTGTCATTATCATTAACTCAAAGAATGTATCATAGATACTTTAAATACATACTATGATAGAAAATAATCTTTTTATTAATTTATAGTCAAAATTATAAAATTGCCCTTAGAAGTGTATTACAAGTGTTTAGCCAATCTAGCTTCTAGGACATACATCTAACAAACTCCCACATGACCTAAAGTCAATTGGCTATAAATCTAAGTTCCATCTTCTCAAGATGGGCTTCGATCTTCTGCTGGCTTAATGACTTTGTCAGTGGGTCAGCTGCATTATCTATAGTGTCGACTCTCTTGATCTCAACGTATCCATTCTCGAGGTAATCACGAATGAGGTGGTATCACCACTCAATGTGTTTGAATTTTTGGTTAGTCCTCGGCTCCTTAGCTATGGCTATGGCACCATTATTATCGCAATACATGAAGGAACCAGATCTAGGGTTTCACAGATAGATCTTAAAATTTTTTCAAGATCATGCAGTGGAAGACTTAAATAAATCTAAAATTTATTTAAATAACCATGTAAATACCTAGATCTCAAATCTATTACATGATTAAGGTATCATATCAAATTAAAAATTAAAATCAAATAAGAAAGAGATCAAATCAACCTAGATCTACACTACACCAAATATAGGTATGAAGTTTATAGATCAGATCTATTACCTGAGCAAGTTTAGACATTCTAACTTGCTGATCTAGGCTTGAGGATGAAGTCATGAGCCGCACACGCATCCGGCCTCTAGGGGTCGTCCACACAAGCCTATGATCTCTGATCTGATGTTCGATGTAGGAAATCAGCACAGCATGCTAGTACTGTGCTGATCCTTCTTCAATAGTCAATCTGATGCTTTCTTCTTCAAAATTTAGACTCTCCAAAATATGAAAATGAAGATGAGAGTTTGCTAATTTGAGATTCTCTTAAAAAAAGTTAAAATAAAGGAGGAGAGATTAAAAATAAAATAGCCCTAGAAGAAGACCCTCTTCATCTTCTCTTTTCTCTCACCTAGACACCTAGTTTGGTGCCTATGGAACCCACATGCCCAAGGATCCTCTTCCTCTAATTTTTCCACATCCCAAACCTCTCTCAAAGCTCTATATTTCATAAAAAAATAAAAATAAAATTTATTCAATAAATAGGGAAAAAGAAGAGTCTAAGTTAGGTCAAATTCCTAGACTAGGAATATCCGAACATGAAAAGTTGTTGAGGTGCCCAACTCCTCCACAACTTTTGACGTGGACCAGAAAGGGAGGGTGCACAAAAAAGAAGATTATTTTCATGGAATAAGAGAAGAATTAATTAAAAGAGGGGGCAGCATTAAAGAGAAGATGTTTTGGTCAATAAGGATTCTATCTCATAGAATCATAAGCAAAACCATTTCCTCCATTGACTTGGTCTTCCACCTAACTTCCAAATATGACTTCGAGGGAGAGAGGGGGTGTGGAAATTAGGAAGAAAGAGATTTTCCAAGAAAAATACCTAAAAAATAGGTATGGGGGGCATTGGGACCAAGGTGGCGCAAGCAGATAGGGAGTCCTAGTCACACAAGGACACATGTTTTGACTTGGTCAAACAAGATCTTTTAACCAAATAAAATTAAGATTAAACTAATCCAATTAAATAAGATTCTAATCCATTTAAAAACTTAATTAAACTAGATTAAATCAAATTTAATTCTAATTTTTTTCTTAATTAAATTAGAAAATTGGGTTAATCCGAGTCCTAGTTAGACTAGGACTAGTTCTTCCTTGCACTTGGCTTATCCAATAAACCAATTGGACTTGATCCAATTAAGCCCAAACCAAATCTAGTTAAATCATATTTAATTAGACTTAATCTCAGTCTATTGGCTTAGTCAAATTAAGTCAATTAGCAATCCAATTGCTAATTGATCCTCCTGTAACACTTGCATTAGATTAAACACCAATCGTATTGATTATTTAACTCTAGAACGATTCTTAATCATTGATCAATCATTTGATTAGATCATAAGCTCTAATATGTGTAACCTCATAGGTCTGAACCTAAGTCGGTAGCATAGGAATAAATTTTTATATCAATCAAAGTGATCATCTAGCAATGATACCCGACGGTCGGATAGGTCAAAGGTGTAGAACACCATCCTTAGAACCCATACGGATATAGTTTCCATATAACTCATCCCTTTGACTACAATGCTCGTAGGACACATTAGAGTTCAACTATCAACTCTGATCAGGTTGTCCACATTGTATTTTAAAATATCAAATTCATCTGATGGATTACCTTGGCCAAGGTTTTGCTATATTAAAATATAATGATACATTCTTCTCCAACTCTTGGAGTAGTCAATTTCACCTTGATCACACTCCAACTTTGCAAGTACATGACTATGCCTAGAAGCCTTCCATTGCTGAATTAGAAACTCAGTTAGTTTGGTATCAAAGCACAGTGAGTTGCTTGCAAGTTACTGAGGTGATCTCAGGTCTAAGGGATACTTATACCTATATCTCATCAGAGACATTCTTGATAGTAGAATGCTCTGGAGTTGGTCACATTCAATGAAGATGTACCTATACATCTCACCTGTATGCCATACCAGTGTCTCTACATACCTTAGTTAAGAGGACAACCAATCTATATGGCATATAGTGACCTATTCTCGATAGACGTTGTCATCCTAATTAACAACCTATCATTTGTTCATAAACAAATTTAAGGACTAATCGATAAATCCTCTTTTTATCAAAATAAAATAGTCCTAAGAACTTTATCACAACAATGGAGTTGATTAGAAGATGTAAACTTATGATGGCAAAAGATGCAAAAATATTTTTTATTAATTAATAAATTAATTATAATATCTCAACCATCAACAGGCTGATGATTGGCTTTGGAACATAATTTTTAATAACTCCCACTTGTCCTAAAGCCACTCAGCACAGTATCTAATACCCATCTTCAACTTATGGTTGTCGAAATCTTTGATTGCTAGGGCTTCAGTGAAGGGGTTGGCTAGGTTCTTCTTTTTGTCGATCTTCAGAAGATCGATGTCATCATGATCCACGATCTCACAGACCAAATGGAAGTGGCACAAAATATGCTTTGTTCGTTGGTGTGCGTTTGGTTTGTTTGCTTGAGCTACGGCACTAGTGCTATCGCAGTAGAACAAGACTGGACCATCAATGGAGGGTGCTACTTCGAGCTCGGCGATGAACTTCCTCAGCCACATAGCTTTCTTTACTGTATCTGATGCTACCATGTACTCAGCTTCATAAACAGAGTCAGCCACTGTATGCTGCTTAAAACCTTCTCAGCAGATGGCTCCACCATTTAGAGTAAAGATATACCTCGACACACTTTTACTGTCATCATGATCAAATTAAAAACTGGAGTCTGTAAACCCCACAAGCTTCAAATCTGACTCACCATAAATCAATCATTGATCCTTAGTATTTCTCAAATACTTAAGGATGGTTTTAACCATCTTCTAGTGATTTTCTGTAGGGTCAAACTGGTATCTACTCACTACTCCTAGTGAGTATGCCACGTCTGGTCTCGTACATGTAATTGTATACATAATAGACCCTACTACTGAAGCATATGAAATTCTACTCATGTGCTCTCTCTCTTTAGGAGTTATCGGATAATCCTTCTTAAAGAGAGAAATTCCTTGGCCTATCAAAAGATAACACTTTTTGGAATTCTCCATACTGAACCTCTTTAGTACAATTTCTATATACGTGGATTGGAATATACCAAGTATCCTTTTAGATCTATCCCTATAGATCTTCATCCTTAGGTTATAGGATGCTTCACCCAAGTCCTTCATGGAGAACTGTGATGACAATCAGACTTTTATTTCTTATAGTGCAGGGATGTCATTTTCGATTAAGAGAATATCGTCCATGTACAAAATAAGGAATACCACTGCTGAACTGTTTGCCCATTTATAAATGTAGGATTCTTCTTCATTCTTAACAAAGCCATACATTTTGATCACTTTATTAAAATGCATGTTCCAACTTCGAGATGCCTATTTCAATCCATAAATGGATCTTTAAAGATTGCACACCTTGGACTCATCTATAGATGTGAACCCTTCAGGTTGTATCATATACACCTCTTCGGTCACCTCTCTATTTAGGAAAGCTATCTTCACATCTATCTGCTAGATCTCATAGTCCAGATGGGTAGTAATGGCAAGCATGATCCAAATGGACTTGAGCATTGCCACAGGGAAGAATGTCTTGTCATAGTCAATACCATAACGTTAATAATACCTCTTGGTAATCAGATGGGATTTATAGATCTCTATCGTTTCGTCTGCCCCCCTCTTTTTCTTGAAGATCCATTTACACCCAATGGATTTAACCCCTTTAGGTGGGTCAACTAATGTCCATACATCATTGACCTTCATGGAATATATTTTGGATCTCATGGCTTCTAGCCATTTCTTAGAGTCGAATCTCTGCATCACATCCATATAAGTGATCGAGTCCTCATCATTCTTATAGAGTTTGATGGGATCACCATCCTAGACTAAGAATCCATAGTATCTATCCGGATGGTGGGGTACTCTGCCAGATCGTCTTAATGATGCAGGTTCACTAGGCTTCAAATTTGATCTAATCAAATCTGACTTAGGTTCAATATTCTGTGTCGGAATTTCTACCTATTGAACTTCATCAAGTTAAACCTTAGAGGCAATAGTTTCTTTATCAAGGAACTCCTTTTCCAAAAAGGTTGCCCTAAGGCTGACGAACACCTTTTGTTCATCAACATGGTAGAAATAGTATTCTTTGGTCTCTTTTGGATACCCTATGAATGTATACTTATCAGACCTAGGTCTAAGTTTGTCTGTAACTAACCGTTTGACATAAGCCGAGCACCCTCAAATTCTAAGGTGTGAAAGTGCTGGCTTACGCTCTGTCCATATCTCATATGGGGTTTTAACTATAAACTTACTTGGAACCCTATTTAATAGATAACAAGCCGATTCAAGTGCATATCCCCAGATGGATATTGACAAGTTGGCAAATCCCATCATAAATCGAACCATGTCTAATAGAGTCTGATTCTTTCTTTAAGACACACCATTATGCTGTGGTGTTCTAGGAGGAGTCCATTGGGAGAGAATTTCATTCTCTCCTAAATATGTGAGAAACTCACCAGAAAGATATTCTCCTCCTTGCTCAGATTGAAGAGTTTTAATACACTTTCCAGTTTATTTTTCTACTTCACTTTGCAATCATTTGAACATTTCAAAAGAATCTGACTTATGTTTCATCAGATAGACGTATCCATATCTGGATAGATTATTTATGAAAGTGATGAAGTAGACATATCCACCTCTGGCACTTGTGCTTATTGGTCCATATACATCAGTATGTACTAGACCTAAGAGCTCATTGGCTCTCTCATCTTTTTCAACGAAAGGTGACTTGGTTATTTTACCAAGAAGATAGGACTCACAAGTTAGAAGTGATTTACAATCATTAACTTAAAGGATTCTCTCTTGAGTCAACCTATTTATCCTGTTCTTATTTATATGACCTTGCCTACAGTGCCATAAGTAGATATCTGATACACTATCTAATCTAGCATGCTTGCCAATAGAATAGACTACATTAACAGGTTGTAATAATATATATACACCATTATTCAATTATCCATAGAAAGCTGTAACACCATTCATAATGATATTACAAACTCATTTCTTTATTAAAATTTCATAATTGTTCATGGCGAAAAGGCCTACAGAAATGATATTTAAAAAGAAACTAGGACAGAAATAACAATCATTAAGAATAATGGTATGAGATTCAAATACAAGTTTCAAATTTCTTAAAGCTAGAACTAGAACTGGTCTTCCATCTCCAACATTCAGGAATCTCTCACCTAAAGGAAAAAACCTTATTTTTTGGATCAGGTTCGTTCAGATCTGATTACATCAAGAAGAATATTTCAAAAAAAAATTTTAAGATCCTAATTAGATCTAAGACTCTTCATATTTGATATTATTGATCTAATAAAATAAAATAAAATAAAAATTAAATTAAATCTAATTTAATTATACCTTTATTTTGGATAATCCAATTATCCTGTGATGATCTTGATGTTTGCTTGAGATTCTGGACGTAGCCATGCAAGCACCTGGCATCTACCGATATCCACTCGGGCAGGATCTGAAGATCTTCTTCTTTTCAATCAATCCTCTAAAAATTAGATTTAGATATGATCTTGAAGGTCTTCAAAAAACTCTTTTGAAAAATAACCATTATCTCTTGCTACAGTGCTTCCTTCTTCCTTTCCTATTGCCTTTTACTTGCTTGGATCGCACCTTACTCATGCCCAAAATCTCTTGGATGTGGAGAGGAGATAGAGGACCAGATGGTGGCATGGAGAAGTAGGAAGAAAAGCTTTGTGACATGGGCTAAAGTAGAAGCTCTCAATTCTAGGCGCAGACAGGGTTTATATAGATCCTGCTGTGCCATGCAGTGCCACATCATCCCAATCAATCATGGCTCAAGACTGGGTCAAACAAATCTTCTTGGCACCATCTAGGTTGATTCCTTGAAGCAATTGGAGTCCCATCTATATGGGACTCCAAACCTTATCCACATGAGGCACACACCTCCCTAGGCATGCACCCCTTGTCTATTTGCTTTTTAGTAGGGGGACTGTTAGATATATGTGCCATAGAAGCCAGAATTGGCTGACACTTGTAATACACTTCTAGGGGCAAAATTGTAATTTTGACTATAATCAATAAAATGGGTTATTTTCTATCACACCTGTGTATTTAGTGTCTGTGATACATCCTTTGAGTTAATGGTAATGATAATTCATATTTTCAAGAGTTGAAAATTTAAGACATGAATAATCATTATTAACTCATAAACAGCTTCCGACCATAGGATCATCACGAGGATGGTGATTGATCCGGAAGGTTGGTGTACGATCTCTTCTCTTTAGTAGATGAGTCTTGAGTCTACGGTGTGGAGACACCGGAGCGAAAGTATAGGTACTCATTAGAGAACGAGGGCACTGAGCGTGACCACCTCGAGTAGTCATTAGGAAGTCTACCTTCTCATCAATGACTGACTCGATGCTGCAGTAGTGTGTCTGGTTCTTTGACCTGAGATGCATCGGCAGTTCACCTTGAGGGTGTTATAGTTTGACTACACCATTACTCAGTCTCCTAGCCATATGGAACCCTGAGGTGTATGTTGGCTATAGCATGTTCATTGTAGGAACTGGATTACATCAAGATGGGATCTATCTACCTCGGTGGTACAGGAGCAGCCCTATGATAATCATGAGAATCAAGTTCTGAAGCCCATGGCCATGGCAGAGTGAAATAATAGAAAGAGTTTCTATTTAGGTTTTCACATTGGACTCGAATCGAATGATTATATCATATGACAGAGACTAGGGTTTGACGAGTTTACCTTAACCCTAATCTGATCGGGGCTCAAGATAGAAGAACTTAATCACACAGGTAGCTGCACCAAGAGGTTCGCATTCAGCTCTGATGGGTTGCCACCATATACTGCTAGGTGTCACTGGTGGATTTTGGGATTAATTAGAATGATTTAGATGATCGATCATTCTAGCTGTTCGAATCAGAAGAGTTCTGATCCATCGAAAGGAGTTTCGATGATGTCTATGATAGAGATCATGACATATCCCATTACCATACAGAACTGAACCTAACTGGGTCACACAAACAAGGGTTTGAATCTGGTGATCATCAATTGAACTAATCTAGTTCAATTGATCTGAATGAGATTCAATTAGGTTCAAGAAAATCATGCTAGCACTCGATTGAACCTAACGTTCTTCTTTTACTATTCATAAATAGTTGTCCTGACTGAGCCAAAAGGAGTTTGTGCTCGATCAAAAGGCCTTCATTTGGTCTGACTGGAGCTTGTCCAAGTTAGAAAAGAATTGTCTTATTTTGTAAGATAATACCTACCATTTTTTGTCACCTGCCATTTCTCGTCCTTTGACTTTGGTCAAAAGTTGACCTTTGTTTGGTCAAATGTTGACCATTGACACTTTGACTTTCTGTCCACGTGTCATGCACCTATTGGAGAGCTGGTGGGGGCCTTGTCCCCCTGCCAGAACCTAGCAAGGAGGAGGGCATACGCTAAGGGAACGCCACCCTTAGGGCGTGTGCCCAAGCTGGAGGCGCCTAGGAGTCCCTTGTTGGACAAGGGACTCCATCTCCTTTTTGGATTTTGATTAGACTTCTCCTAAGAATCCAAGTTTGACTGGTTCTTAGGCACCATCTAAGGAGGAATCCAAGGGACTCTATTCCCAACCAATCAGATTTAGATCTGATTTCATAAAGGGTTGTGATTGGTTGGAGAAGAAGAGGAGTTGGATCATGCAAGAGTCTATAAATAAGACCCTGCGCCCAACTCAAAAAGAATTGAAAGATTTCCCATGCCCCAAGGCTGCTCTCTCCTCTCCTCCTCCATGCCAAACTTCCATCTTCTCCCTCTCCTCTCCACCCGTCCAAAGGAGTTTGGGATTTCCACGTTGGTGCAATCCAGATGAAAGAAGGCGATCAGAAAGCTAGAAGGCTGCGCTGCTGCAAAGGACAACTGCTGATCTTCGAAGGGTATTTTGAAGATCCTCCAAGATTCAGATTCCAGATCTAATTTTTGGAGACGTGATAGAAGAAGAAGAGGATCTCTAGATCCAACCCGAGTGGATATCGGTAGAGGCCAGGCACTTGTGTGGCTAGATCCAGAACCTTCCACTGCAATCAGGATCATCTACAGGGTAATAGGATTACCCAAATTAGGTAAATTAAATTTGATTTAATTTATCTTATTTTATTTTATTTATTAAAATAATAAGAATCAGATCTGAAATATATCAAGATCTGATTGGGATCAAGAGAAAAATTTTTGAAATATATCTCTTGATCTGATCAGATCTGGACGAACCTGGACCGGGAAATCAGGATTTCCCTTCAAGGACAAGGGCCAAGGTTCTCTCCTATAGATGCATGACACATGAGCATATGTCTAAGTGTCAAAGATCAACATTTGACTAAAGTCCAAAAACAAGATTTAGTAGATGACGAAAAATGGCAGGTGTTGTCTCAAATATATCTTATAAATTAAGACAACCATTTTCTAACCTAGACAAGCTCTAGTAAGATCAAATAAAAGTTCCTGAGTGAGCCCAAATATATTTGGCTCAGTTGAGACAAGTTATAATGATTGTTAAAGGAGAATATTAGGCTCAATCGTGTGCTAGCACGATTTCCTTGAACCTAATTGAATCTTATTCAAATCAATTGAACTGAGTTAATCCAATTGATGATATCCAAATCCAAACCCTTGATTGTGTGATTTAGTTAGGTTTAGTTCTATATGGTAATGGGATATGTCGTGATCTCTATCATCGACATCATCGAAACACCTTTTGATGGATCAGAACTTTTTTGATTTAGATAAATAGTATGATCGATCATCCAAATCATTCTAATTGCTCCCAAAACCCACCAGTGGCATCTATCAGCATATAGTGGTATCCCATCAGAATTGAAAGCAAACCTCTCGGTGCAGTTATCTGTGTGATTAAATACCTCTATCTTGAGTCCCGATCGAATTAGGGTTAAGGTGATCTTGTCAAACCCTAATTTTCGTCATATGAATTAATCATTCGATTCAAGTCCAACGTGAAAATCCTAATAGAAACTCTTTCTATTATTTCACTCTGCCATGGACATGGGCTTATGGACTTGATTCTCATGATCATCATAGGGTTGCTACTCTTCTACCGAGGTAGATAGATCCTTTATTGCTGCAATCTAATTTCTACAATGAACATGCTATAGCCAACATACACCTTAGGATTTCGAATGGCTAGGAGATCGAGTTATGATATAGTCAAACTGTAACACCCTCAAGGTGAACTGTCGATGCACCTCAGGTCAAAGAATCAGACACACCACTGCAGCTTTGAGCCAGTCATCAATGAGAAGATAGACTTCCTCATGACTGCTCGAGGTGGTCACGCTCAGTGCTCTCATTCTTTAATGAGTATCTATACTTTCGCTCCAGTGTCTCTATACTATAGACTCAAGACTCATCTATCCTAAGGAAGAGATCGTACACCAACCTTTTGGATCAATCACCATTCTCATGATGATCCTATGGTCGGGAGCATTTTATGAGTTAATAATTAAAATTCATGTCTTAAATTTTCAACTTTTGAAAATATAAACTATCATTGCCATTAACTCAAGGAATGTATCTCAGATACTTTCAAATATACACTGTGATAGAAAATAACCCATTTTATTATTTATAGTCAAAATTATAATTTTGCCCCTAGAAGTGTATTACAAGTGTCAGCCAATTCTGGCTTCTAGGGCACATATATCTAACAATCTCCCACTTGTCCTAAAGCCAATTGGCTACAAGTCTAAGTCCCATCTTCTTAAGGTGGGCTTCGATCTTCTGCTGGCCCAACGGCTTTGTAAGTGGGTCTGCCACATTATCTGTGGAGTTGACTCTCTTGACCTCGACATAACCCTTCTCGAGGTAATCGTGGATGAGGTGGTATCGCCGCTCAATGTGCTTGGATTTTTGGTGAGACCTCGGCTCCTTAGCAAGGGCTATGGCGCCATTGTTGTCGCAGTATAGAGGAATGGCATCTGATGGCATTACTCCTGATTTCTATAGCAAACTTCTTGTACCAGAATGCTTCCTTCGCAGCCTTCTGATGCAGCGATATATTCTACTTCCATGGTGGAATCTGCTATCACCGTTTGCTTGAAACTCTTCCAGCTGACAGCACCACCATTGCACACAAACAGACTCCCAGATGTCGACTTTCGATCATCTATATCGAGACATGAAATCCGAGTCTGTGTATCCCTGGACTTGGAGTTCTCCATTACCAAAGACCAACATCATATCCTTAGTTCTTCTCAAGTACTTAAGGATACATTTCACAGAAGTCCAGTGTTCTTCACCTGGATTTGACTGATATCTGCTTGTGACACTCACAGCATGGGCTATATCAGGTCGTGTACATAGCATGGCATACATGAGGCTCCCTATTGCAGAAGCATAAGGGATCTTGCTCATGCATTCTATTTCCTCAGGTGTGCTGGGCACATCTTCTTGGAAAGATGAATACCATGTCTGAAGGGTATTAATCCCCTCTTAGAGTTTTCCATACTAAACCTCTTTAGTACTTTCTCTATGTACATCTTCTGTGAAAGTCCTAGCATCCTATTCGGTCTATCCCTATAGACCTTAATTCCTAGAATAAAGGATGCTTCACCTAGGTCTTTCATGGAGAATTCCTTGGACAACCATATTTTGACTGTTGTCAACATGGGAATATCATTCCCAATAAGGAGGATGTCATCCACGTACAATACGAGGAAGACAACAGCGCTCCCACTGACCTTTTTGAAAACACATGGTTCCTCTTCATTTTTGATGAAACCAAATATTTTGATCACATCATTGAAATGAGTGTTCCAGCTCCGAGATGCTTGCTTAAGTCCATATATGGACCTTTGCAGCTTGCAAACCTTGTGATCAGTATCACTGGATGTGAAACCTAGCGGCTGTTCCATATAGATATCTTCCTCAAGATATCCATTTAAGAATGCCGTTTTCACGTCCATTTGCCATATTTCATAATCGAAATAGGCTGCAACGGCAAGCAATGTGCGGATGGATTTTAGCATAGCCTACTGGGAAAAGGTATCCTGATAGTCAATGCCTTCGCGTTGACTATAACCTTTTGCCACTAGTCTAGCCTTGAATGTCTCCACATTCCCATCTGCACCAATCTTTCTCTTGAAGATCCATTTACACCCAATAGGTACTATACCTTCTGGTGGATCTACCAAGGTCCAGACTTGGTTTGAGTGCATCGAGTCAATTTCTGACTGCATTGCCTCTAGCCATTTCTCGGAGTCGATATCTGATATCGCCTCGTTGTAGGTTTTGGGATCATCACCATGAGCACCATTACCTATGAGGAACATTTTCTCTACTTCCTCTGAAATAATACCTAAGTATCTTTCAGTGGGACGGAAAACTCTTTCCGATCTACGAGGTGGAGGAGGTAGTGTTCTTATTGGCTCAACCTGATTTGGTTCCAATTGGTCCTTAGCTCGTTGTACTTGTGAGACTTTCTCATCAAGCTTAATCTGCTTTCCAATGCCGCTATCTTGAATAAACTATTTTTCAAGAAAGATGGCATGTCGACTCACAATCACATTGTGGTCTTCTGGAATGTAGAAATAGTATCCTAATGACTCTTTAGGATATCCTATGAATCGAGCTCTGAAGGACCTAAACTCTAACTTGTCCGCTTGTTGTCTTTTGACATGAGCCGGACAACCCCAAATTCTGAGATGACTCAGACTTGGTTTCTTACCGTGCCATATCTCATACGGTGTGGTAGGAACGGTTTTAGAGGGAACCCTATTCAGTAGATAAATTGAAGTTAACAATGAATGTCCCCAAAGAAAATCAGGGAAGGTCTGTGAAGCTCATCATGGATCGAACCATATCCAATAGAGTCCGATTTCTCCATTCTGAAACCCCGTTGAGTTGAGGTGTTCCTGGTGGAGTCCATTGAGAGACTATGCCATTTTCCTTGAGATAGTCTAGGAATTCTCGGCTAAGGTATTCACCTCCTCGATCTGATCGAAGAACCTTAATGGGTTTTTCAGTTTGTTTTTCTACTTCATGTCTGAATTCTTTGAACTTTTCAAAAGCTTCAGACTTGTGTCTCATAAGATACACATACCCATACCTAGACAGATCATCGGTAAAGGATAATGAAGTAGACAAAATTGCCTCTAGCCGGCACATCAAATGGGCCGCACACATCAGTATGTACTAGGGCAAGGAGATCTGTGGCCCTCTCCCCATGTCCAACAAAAGGGAGTTTAGTCATTTTGCCTTGAAGACAAGATTCACAAGTTGGATATGACTCGAAAGTCAATGGACTCAATAGCCCATTTTTCTCCAATTTGTTGATCCTATCTTCTGCTATATGACCTAATCTCAGGTGCCATAGATATCTATCATTTGGACTATCCCTAGGTCGTTTGGCATTCACGTTTTGCTCGATAGTTAGAATAGGTACATCAATATGTAGCTGATAAAGACCATTAATAAGGAAAACCATTTGCAATTTTATTTCTTTCATAAAGAATGTTACAATGGTCCTTAAAGAAGGTAATCACATAAGCCTTCTTGTGCTAAGCATGAAACAGAAATCAAATTCCTGCTAGCTGCAGGCACATAATAACAGTCTTTCAAAACTAAGTCTAAACCAGATGGTAATCGAAGAGGGTATGTTCCCACGGCTACTGCAGCAACTCTTGCTCCATTACCGATGCGTAGGATCATGTCTCCATCCCTCAGCCTCCTGCTATCCTCAAGACCCTGCATGGAAGTGCACAGATGAGCACTAGAACCAGAGTCAAGCACCCAACTGGATGCAGAAGAAATCGTAAGGTTAGACTCAATAACGAGCATACCTCCAGAAGGACCTTCCTTCTTGTTCTTCAGGGTGGCCAGGTAAGTAGGGCAGTTCCGCTTCCAATGGCCGTCGCTGTTGCAATGGAAACACTTTTCTTTGACATCGGCCTTTCTTCTTCGGCTCTGCCTTCTTCTTCTTTGATCCTTCCACCTTTTGCTTTTTCACAGACTTCTTTTTCTTTCCATAAGACTTTCTTTTGGAAGAAGTCCATTCCATAGCAAGAACTGAGCCTTTAGAACCTTTCATAGAAAGCTCAGCGGTAACCAGCATATTCATAATTGGCATCAGTTTTCATTAATTCGGCAGTCAAGGAATTTTGAAGTTTATGCATGTGGTAATTCATGATGAATTGCCCATATGCATCAGTCAAGGATTGCAGAATAATATCGTTCTGCAATCCAAGTCTCTAACTTCACACCGAGCTTCTCAAGCTCTTCCATGTCCTTGATCATTGTCAGACAGATAGTGATCTTGGACTGACTGCCCATCACGCATCTTAGCCTTAAAAAGTCATTTCGTGACTTGATATTTGGCTGCGCGACTCTGTTCACCAAACATCTCCTGCAGGTGAGCCAACATTTGGCGAGCAGTCCCGATATCTTCATGTTGGCGCTGGAGCTCATCAGACATCGAGCCCAACATGTAATATCTGGCCTTATTATCTTCGTCTATCCATTTTTTCAGAGATGCTCTCTCTGTTCAGTGGATGGACGGAGCTGGTAAGGTGGGAGGGTCCTGGTCCAAATACATGGGTTAACTTCTCGAAACCCAAAATAATTTTGTAGTTCCTGAGCCAATCTTTATAATTGGGTCCGGTCAGTCTATGTGTGTCCAGGATACGTGCCTAAGTGGGTTGGACGCAGACATTTTTCTTTTTCTTGTAGAGAGTCAAAGATTCTAGTTAGATACTGTAATTTATGACTTGACCAATTTGTTTAGGAAATTTTATTTTTAAACAAATTAGCTTCCCACTATTTTCTCGGATCCCTACACTCCCTCTGTAGAGATGCAAAAATCTCCACGATTAATGATTTCTAGTGGGTGGTGCGGTCTCACCAACTGACTCATCACCTCACCTAACAGTTATTGGTGATGGGTTAGCCAATGAGTGAACAACTCTTGTTCAATGATTCTCTAATCATGGTGCACCCAAACTTGGTCTCTAATTCATGAATCTCACCATATCTGGAATATTGATCCACTCCTTAGTTAAGTCAGACCCACCATTTGCATAGACTGGGATTCCTAATTGAGTCTCTCACCGTATCCAGAATATTGAGCCCAACTCATCCTCCAGCCCATAGCATCCAATGCCTAATAGACATGGTTGCATCTTTCCGGTGCAACTGAGCCACTGTATCCAGCCGAGAACAATCAACCTCGGGAAGGGCCCGCACATCTACAATGGTGGAAGACCTCAGACTTAATCTTTTCTTAGGGAAGAATTGATTCAGGTCTCATTAAACTAGACTTGACATAGTCATAACAATTATGACTAACCTAGTGGCATGGGTTAGCTCGGATTATTGACCACCTCAGATCAAGAACTGGAGTCAACAGATATGGCCAGGTAAGTGAGACCGATGGAAAGGAATATGCCATTAACTCAACAAGAACCGCATTCAGGTCGAGTAGCTCTCCAATTAAAAACCAGTCGATCGTATGTGCCAAACTTACCTTAGACACCAAATTGTTGAGCCTCAGAACCAATTGGGTTAGCCTACAATCCAGACTCTAACCTCTGAGCCTAATTAGGTCTTGCTTGATCGATCACTCATGTGACTCGATCTTGACCCAGACTTAATCCTATTAGGCTGGTCAATTTAAGCATTGTTGATCCCATCTAACCAACTCTTGATTCGGTTTGATCAACCGCTTAGACCTAATTGAGCTACCCAAGCCCGAACCCAGTATTATGAATATGTCTTAGATCTAAAAATTCTCAATTTTAGACCTAATTAATATTTCATAATCTTAATTCTTAATTAAGTTTAGGGTTCATAAATAAAATATGCATAATAAATCCTAGGATTTCAGGATCTAGGGTTTTGCAGAAAGTAAGTTTTGGGATTTCTGATTAAGGACGAACACGCAGCACCCCTACACATCATAAGAACACCCCATCGAATGGAAGGGAGAGGGCCTTTAAACCCTTCTTCATTCTTATGACCGGACGGCCAAGAGGAATGCCTTAATCAGGAAACATAAATACTACAAAACTAGTTTTAGATCTATATCATATATCTCATATATAAAAAATTAGATCTAATAAATGGCATATTTTGCATACATCTCATGTATCGAATCATGCATATTTTTAGATCTAAATTATCTCATAATAATCTAAAAAATTAGATTTAAATTGATCTAATCAAAATAAAATTCTAATCTAGATAATTATGTAGAACTATTCTACAACTAGTCTAGACATGCATCAATCATATCTCATATGATGTTTTAAAATTAAATAAATTTTATTTTACTATTTTTTAGATGTTATTATAATATTTATAATATCAAAAAATAGTAAATAAATAGATCTAAAAATTATAATTAATTAAATTAAATTATGACATGCAAGACTATTCTATAGAACTATTCTATTCTAGAACTAGTCATGCATATCTTCTAATCTTAGATCCAAATCATTTAATTTTAATTTTTTGATTTCAGATCTGATCACATCTCATGTGACATCTAAAATTATTATTTTTAATTAAAAATAAATTTAAAATTAGATCTAAAAATTTTAGAACCTTGGCTCTGATACCAGTTGAAGGAAAAAATCATGATTTTAGATCGAATCAGTTCCTTCAGATCTGATCTTATTGATCTAGATAAAATAAAATAAAATAATAAATTAAATTAAATTTAATTTAATTTACCTTGATTTGGGTAATCCTATTACCCTGTAGATGATCCTGATGCAGCGGAAGGTTCTGGATCTAGCCACGCAAGCGCCTGGCCTCTACCGGTATCCACTCGGGTTGGATCTGGAGATCCTCTTCTTCTCTATCACATCTCCAAAAATCAGATCTAGATCTGATCTTGAGGATCTTCAAAAACTCTTTTGAAGATCTGCAGTCGTCCTTTTGCAGCAGCGCAGCCTTCTTCCTTTTCTATCGCCTTTTCTTGATCTGGATCGCACCAACCAAAGTCCCAAAACCTTTTGGCATGGAGAAGAGAGAGAGGAACAGGCAGCCTTGGGAAGGAGAGAGAAAAGCTTTATGCATGGGCTAAAGTAGAATCTTCAATGGGTCTAGGTGCGATCAGGGTCTTATTTATAGATCCTGTGATCCAACTCCTCTTTCCTCTCAACCAATCACAACCCTTTGTGAAATCAGATCTAAATCTGATTGGTGGGAATAGAGACCCCTGGATTCCTCCTTAGGTTAGAGACCCTAAAACTCTCCTTAGAGGGTGCCTAAGACTTAGTCAAACAATGGATTCTTGGAATCCAAAACTAGGTTGGAGTCCTTGTCCAAGGCAACTGGAGTCCCTCTGTCCAATGGGACTCCACGCCATCCAACTTGGGTGGCATGCCTTGCCCTGGCATGTGCCCTTGTCCTGCCTAGCTTTTTAGCAGGGGACAAGGCCCCAACCAGTTCTCTCCTATGAGTGCATGAACAATTGGTCAATGTCTGAATGGTCAAAGGTCAACTTTTGACCAAAGTCAAAAGAACAAGAAATGGCAGGTGACCAAAAATGGCAGGTAATGTCTTAAATTTACAAAATAAGACAACCTTTTTCTGACTCTTGGACAACCTCCAGTCAGACCATATGAAGGCCTCTGATTGAGCACAAACTCCTTTGGCTCAGTCAGGACAACTTATTATGATAGTAAAAGAAGAACGTTAGGTTCAATCGAGTGCTAGCACGATTTCCTTGAACCTAATTGAATCTCATTCAGATCAATTGAACTAGATCAGTTCAATTGATGATCACCTAGATTCAAACCCTTGTTTGTGTGACCCAGTTAGGTTCAGTTCTGTATGGTAATGGGATATGTCATGATCTCTCTATCATAGACATCATCGAAACTCCTTTCGATGGATCAGAACTCTTCTGATTCGAACAGCTAGAATGATCGATCATCTAAATCATTCTAATTGCTCCCAAAATCCACCAGTGACACCTAGCAGTATATGGTGGCAACCCATCAGAGCTGAATGCGAACCTCTTGGTGCAGCTACCTGTGTGATTAAGTTCTTCTATCTTGAGCCCCGATCAGATTAGGGTTAAGGTGAACTCGTCAAACCCTAGTCTCTGTCATATGATGTAATCATTCGATTCAAGTCCAATGTGAAAATCTAAATAGAAACTCTTTCTATTATTTCACTCTGCCATGGCCATGGGCTTATGGACTTGATTCTCATGATCATCATAGGGACTGCTCCTCTACCTACCAAGGTAGATAGATTCCCTATTGATGCAATCCAATTCCTACAATGAATATGCTATAGCCAACATACACCTCAGGATTTTGAATGGCTAGGAGATCGAGTTATGGTGTAGTCAAACTATAACACCCTCAAGGTGAACTATCGATGCACCTCGGGTCAAAGAATCAGACACACCACTACAGCTTCAAGCTAGTCATTGATGAGAAGGTAGACTTCCTCATGACTGCTCGAGGTGGTCATGCTCAGTGCCCTCATTCTCTAACGAGTACCTATACTCTCGCTCTGATGTCTCTACACTATAAACTCAAGACTCATCTATCATAAAGAAGTGATCATACACCAATCTTTTGGATCAATCACCATCCTCATGATGATCCTATGGTCGAAAGCATTTTATGAGTTAATAATGAAAATTCATATCTTAAATTTTTAACTCTTGAAAATATGATCTATCAATGCCATTAACAAAAGGGATGTATCATAGACACTTTTAAATACACATTATGATAGAAAATAGTCTATTTTATTATTTATAGTTAAAATTATAATTTTGCTCTTAGAAGTATATTACAAGTGTCAACCAATCTAGCTTCAAGGGCACACATATGTAACATCGCCTTGCTTGAATCTTCTACTGACCTAAAATCCTTGCAATGAATTACAAATATGGTAAGGCTACTGGTATCCAATACCTAGTCAGTAATACCACAAATAGAGAAATTGCAAGAAGTTATCATATAAATACCTTGCCCAGGAATAGCTTGCTTCTTTCTCTGCCTGTTCGGGTCCAGGAAGATAATGTACTGAGGATAATTATTCTTCTAGTGCCCTACTTCTTACAAAAGAATCATTCAGCTTGACTCTTATCGAGCTTGGTCTTTAGGATCTAAGCCTACACAGGTGTCCTAGCATGAACATGCAACTTCTTGGCTTTCTTCTTCTTGTTCTTCTTTCCTTTTCCAAAGGATCGAGAATGAGAAGATGAACCTCCCACTAAGTTCACCGACTCCGTATGGAGTTGGTGATCATTCTTAAAGTTCTGAAGTAACTCCAGTAACCCATGGTAGTCTACTTCAAGTTTTGACATCCTATAGTGTGTAAGAAATGGAGATAAGACTTGGGCAGCGAGTTCAATATTGCATCTTTCCTAAGTTGTTTGTATGAGGAAAAGTCGACCTTGCTTAAGTACTCTATCAGCTTGATCATGTACAACACATGATCAGTGACAGATGCACCATCCCGCATTCTGGTGTTGAAGATGGCACAACTAGTCTTGTGCCTCTCAGCGTCATCAGGTGTGCCAAAAGAATCCTCCAACACTTGAAGCATTTCGTTTGACTGAGCTATCTCAAACATGCGACTGAACTCGTCGCTCATTGTAGCTAGCATAATACAGCACACCATAGTTCAGTCACTGAGCCACTTCTGATAAGTACCTCTGATTGTTTCACATGCATTGATAGCTGGCTCCTTAGGTGCTAGATCCATCAGTACATATAGGATCCATTCATGCTCTAGGACAATCTTTAACTTTCTGTACCAGCTATCGAAGTTGGATCCCACCAACTAATCATTGTCCAATAATGATCGGAGCGATAGAGAAGTGGCCATATCTGTACAAAGAAAAATCAAAATCTAATTAGTAATTGATTCATTAAAACTAAGAATTTGGACTTTAATGAAAAGATTTCTTCCACTATTTTATTTGAAGTGATAGCTTCTACCTCCAATTCAAGAAATTATCCTAATTTCTTAGTGGGTACTAGAATCCACATAGATTGTACATAAGCCCAACTTTGGTTGGCCCACCCATGTACATCTAAGGGTAGGTTCATAACCAATTATTTATCTAAATAATTTTTAATAATTAAATTTTGCCCCAAGCCTTGATCAGTTGGCTTTGGCCTTCTTAGAAAAGGGTCCAATTAGATCCAACCATTAACATGACCATAATTGGCCCATCCGACCTGTTGGTGCAGAATCTGATTGACGTCAGAATGAGCTGGAGTTGAGGAAGATGAGATCACCTTCGGTGACCTATAAAATAAAGTTTCACTTGGAGTCGATGGTGGTGGCTTCGATAGGACCCTCCGATGATCAAGTCAGTCCTTCTGACCAATAGAAATAGAGTGCCTAAGCAAGAATTCAACAAAATTTTGGGAAGGAGAAGAGAGCTTAAAGAAAATATATCTGGAGGATTTCTTTTTATAGATGGAGCTTATCGTAACCATCTGGTAGTGGGCTGCTCAAAGCCATGTAGAGTTTGTTATGGAGAGATGTGTCTATTATTATGATGTGGCCATTCGATAGTGGACTACTCAGGACCACATGGAGTTTGTTATGGAGAGTGGTGTCTACTGCCATGAAGTGGCTATTCCTTGAGATTTAATAGTTGAAGTTCGGAGGAAGAAGGTGTTTGATGGTGAAGAGCTTTGACATACATCAATTCTAGAGAAGTTCGGACTCCTAAAGGAAATATGGCTAGAGGAGATCATCCGGGAGGAATACTAGCTGAACTCTGAAAGTAATCCACTCAAGGAATCCGACTGAAGGAGAGATCTGGGAGGAGTTTGGCTCCTGGAGGAATCCAAATACAGTAGAAATCTGGAAGAAGTTTGGCTTTTGTAACAATCCGATTGAAGAAAATATCCAAAAGGAGTTTGGCTCCTGGTGGAACTGTACTGAAGGATAAATCTAAAATTAGTTTGGCTCCTATAGAAATCTGACTGAAGGAGAAATCTAGGAGAAGTTCGACTCCTGAAGGAATTTGAATGAAGGAAAAATCTAGGAGTTTGGCTGAGGTTCGAAAGGAGTTTGGTTGGGATTCGGCCACTATAGGAGTTCGGCTACTGAATGAGTTTGGTTGTTGGAGGAGATTGGATGGGGTTCGGCCACTGGAGGAAGAATTTTTGATTTAAGCTCTTCCATGATTACCGATTGCATTAGGCTAAGCATCAGACTGGACTTCGGCGGGAGTGAGATTTATCCCCAATAGTAGTCCCCCAACTCCTGAGTTTGAAATTCAAAGGAAGGAAGTATAGAAAGGGCAACTGCCAAAGTCCTTTTCTGAGCTCTACACCATTGAGATTGAAGCTCGAGGGAAGATCTTATCTCCAGCCAAGGTTGACGTTGAAGTTGAAGATGAAGCTCGGGAGAGATCTTATCTCCAACCGAAGTTGAAGGAGATCTTATCTCCTGTTGAAGGGTTGGAGTTTGGGGGAGATCTTTCTCCAGACGAGGTTGAAGTTGAAGTTGAAGTTGAAGTTGAAGAAGAAGTTGAAGAAGATCTCCTGTTGACATAAAAGCTCGAGGGAGATCTTAAGTTGAAGGAGATCTTATCTCCTGTTGATGTAGAAGCTCAGGGAAGATCTTATCTCCAGCCAAAGTTGAAGGAGAAGTTAAAGAAGATCTTATCTCCTGTTGACGTAGAAGCTCGGAGGAGATCTTACCTCCAATCGAAATTGAAGGAGAAGTTGAAGGAGATCTAATCTCCTATTGTTGTTGGGCATAATGGGGCCGTTGTCAGGGCCTTTCCTCTCATCCCATCTAAAATGAATGAGGCCTTCGGCTTTGCTTATGTTAGGACGAGATTCTTTTTCTGTTCCTAACGGACTATGAGAGCACATAAGGACCATTGTCAGAGCCTCTCCCCCCATCTCGTCTAAAATGAATGAGGTCTTTGGCTTTGCTCGCATTAGGACGAGGTTCTTCTCCTGTTCCTGATAGGCTGTGGGGGCACATAAGGACCATTATCAGGGCTTCTCCACCCATCTCATCTAAAATAAATGACGCCTTCGACTTTGCTCGCGTTAGGATGAGGTTCTCCTCCTGTTTCTAATGGGCTGTAGGGGCACATAAGGGCCATTGTCAGAGCCTCTCCCCTCATCTCATCTAAAATGAATGAGGTCTTCAACATTGCTCACATTAGGATGAGGTTGTCCTCCTATTCCTAATGGGCTATGGAGCATATAGGCCATTGTCAGGGCCTCCTCCTCTATCTCATCTAAAATGAATGAGGCCTTCGAATTTGCTCACGTTAGGATGAGATTCTTTTTTCTGTTCCTAATGGACTGTGGGGGCACATAAGGATCATTGTCAGGGCCTCTCCCACCATCTTATCTAAGATGAATGAGATCTTCGACTTTTCTCACGTTAGAATGAGGTTCTCCTCCTATTCCTAGCATGGTGATTATTGGTTGCTTCTTTCCTGTCATCATATAGTTTTTGCACCAAGAGACAATAACATTGAAATGGAGGAGTTTTATTGACGAAAAATTACTGATAGTATATCCTCAGATTTTTTAAATTCTAAGGTCATGAGAGTGTCGTCCATCTGAGTTCCTTCAGGTGATAAGTTCCAGGCCGAGCAGCCTCCTCTACTTCATACGGGCCTTCCTAATTCAGGGCAAGCTTCCCCTAGCTTTGAGGTCAGGAGATGGCAGCTCAACGAAGCACTAAGTCTTCCACTCTGAATATTTTACCTTTAACTTTAGAGTTATAGTATCAGGCCATCCTTCGCCTGTAGGCCGCCATCCGAACCTGGGCATCCTCTCTTTTTTCTTCAAGCAGATCGAGGTTGACTCTGAGGTCCTATGAGTTATGCTGCTCATTGAAGGCCAGGACCCACGCTTATGGGAGCTTAAGGTCGATTGGGATGATTGCCTCCATTCCAAAAGTCAAGGCGAATGGTGTTTTCCCAATTGGTCGCCTTTGGTATGCTCAGAGGACGTGGTAGTTTGGTATGCTCAGAGGACGTGGTAGAGTTTGTCCACCCAGGCTTCCTTTGCTCTATCAAGCCTTATCTTGATGCCTTGCAGCAGAGTTTGGCTGGTTACTTCAGCTTCCCCATTTGCCTGTGGGTGAGCTACCGATGTGAGGTGGTGGGAGATATTTAGGTCTTCATAGAAATTGGTGAACCTCATCCCAGTGAACTATCGCCCGTTATCTGTTATGAAAGTTTGGGGCAGATCGAACCGACAGACTATTGACTTTCAAACGAAGTCTTGTACCTTGGCCTCGATAATTTTTGTTAGTGGTTCGGCTTCGATCCATTTGGTGAAGTAGTCGATCATGACGAGGAGGAATTTTTGTTTTTCGAATGCCATCGAAAAAGGGCCAAGTATGTCCATTCCCCATTACACAAATGGCCAAGGTGCGCTCGGAGGCTGGCTATCTTTGTATGTTCACATTCTTCTAACAGTGATCACATTTCTTCACATATTCCATAGAATCATGGTATAAGATCGGCCAATAGTACCCTTGCCGAAGTAGTTTTTGTGACAGGGACCTAGCTCCTACATGACTTTCACAAATTTTCTTGTGCACTTCCCATAATGCGAAGTTGGCCTCTGAAAGTTGGAGACATCTCAGCAGCGGTAGCGAATATGACCTCTTATACAACTTACCCTCATACAAAACATACCGAGAGGCTTGAATCCTAAGTTTTTGACTTCTTTCGGATCACGAGGAAGAACTCCCTCTTTGAGGTAGGCAACCAATGGATCAATCTAGCTCGACTCAAGCTCCGTCTGCATAGCAAACTATGATTCCTCCAAGCTTGGGCATTTAAGAGTTTCAAAAAATACTTCTTTGGGCAGTTCAACTAGGGCTAAAGTGGAACTTAGAGAAGAGGTCGGCTCTTGTATTTTCTACACTCGGAATCTATCGAATGCCAAAATTACCGAAGGCCGAAGTCAAATCCTTTACTTTCTCAAGATATTTCATCATACTTTCCTCCCATGCTTCATAGTTGCCACTAACTTGGCTGACCACTAATTGAGAATCACTATAGACTTGAAGCCGATCTACTTTTAACTCTCTTGCTATTTTTAACCCGACGATCAGTGCTTCATATTCGGCCCCATTATTAGTTGCAGGGAATTCGAAGCATAGCGTGTACTCGATGATGACTCCCTTAGGGCTGACTAAGACTAACCCCACACCTACTCCAGTGGAGTTCGATGAACCATCCATGTACAGAGCTCAAAAATCTTCAGGAAGATCGACACTCTCTTCAGAGAGGCTCGATTGCGATAATCTTGTGCCGATCTCTTTCTGTTCAAGTTCAATATCATCTGGAATGGTATATTCTACTACAAAATCTACCAATATCTGAGTTTTGATCAATGGTCGAGATCGATAATGGATGTCGAACCCCGTGAGCTCGATCATCCATTTTGCGATTCTTCTGAAAGCATCCATTTAGTGAAGAACTGCTTTTATTGGTTGATCCGTGAGGACCGTTATGGCATGCCCCTGAAAGTAAGATGATAAGTACAATAAATTCATCAATAAAAATATTAATTTATTAATTAATTTATATTAATTTTTAAGAATTATTAATCAATTTATATATAATTTTTAAGAAATTCATATTTTTATTAATTAAAAAATTAATTAAAAAATAATAAAAATTAAAAAATAAAATTTTATTATCAATAGAAAGAGCTCATTTTTTTGATCATAATGAAATAAATTTTGAGTAAAACGAAGCTAAAACGTAAAAGATATGAATTTCTGATGAAATAAAATAAAAAAAAAGAAAAAAATATAAATAACATACGGCACAAACGGCTCAAGCCACCATGCTGCAGCAGCCGGCACGTCCAAACGCACTAAGCCAAGTCGATCAAGCTACCACGCTGCTGCAGCCGGCACGTCCAAACGCGTCAAGCCAAGAGACCAAGCCGGCGCGCCAAGCCATCTAAGCTAGCCGACTCAAGCCCAGAAGCCATCAGCCGGTCTACAGAACAGTATGGACCGCCAGCTCAGCAGACACTGACGAATGAAAGTCTGCCACATGGTAGACCTAGACACCTAAAGGGTTTACAGAAAATTCATCGTGGCTTACATGGCATTTTGGTCTTTTCATCTATCAATAAAAGGTGCTGATTGGTTGCGGTGCATGATATGGTCGATCTGAACGGAAATCCTGATTTCTCGGTCCAGGTTCGTCCAGATATGATCAGATCAAGAGATATATTTCAAAAATTTTTCTCTTGATCCCAATCTGATCTTGATATGTTTCAGATCTAATTCTTATTATTTTAATAAATAAAATAAAATAAGATAAATTAAATCAAATTTAATTTACCTGATTTGGGTAATCCTATTACCCTATAGATGATCTTGATTGCAGCGGAAGGTTCTGGATCTAGCCATGCAAGCGCCTGGCCTCTACCGGTATCCACTCGGGTTGGATCTGGAGATCCTCTTCTTCTCTATCATGCCTCCAAAAATCAGATCTGGATCTGATCTGGAGGATCTTCAAAACTCCTTTTGAAGATCAGCAGTCGTCCTTTTGCAGCAGCGCAGCCTTCTTGCTTTTGATCGCCTTTTTCTTGATCTGGAATCGCACCAACCAAAGTCCAAAACACCTTTTGGACGTGGAGAGGCAAGGGAGAAGAAGTTTGGCATGGAGGAGGAGAGGGAGAGGCAGCCTTGGGGCGTGGGAAATCTCAATTGAATTGCATTCTTATTGGGTTGGGCGCAGGGTCTTATTTATAGACCTCTTGTGATCCAACTCCTCTTCTTCTCAACCAATCACAACCCTTTGTGAAATCAGATCTAAATCTGATTGGTTGGAATAGAGTCCCCTGGATTCCTCCTTAGAGGGTGCCTAAGACCAGTCAAAGTTGGTTCTTAGAAGAACTCTAATTGGAATCCAAAAAGGAGATGGAGTCCTTGTCCAACAAGGACTCCTAGGCGCCTCCAACTTGGGCACACGCCAAGGGTGGCATGCGCCCTCCTCCTTGCCAGGTTCTGGCAGGGGGACAGGCCCCCACCAGCTCTCCAATAGGTGCATGACATGTGGTCAAAAGTCAAAGTGTCAATGGTCAACATTTGACCAGTCAAAGGTCAGACTTTTGACCAAAGTCAAAGGAACAAGAAATGGCAGGTGACCAAAAATGGCAGGTAATGTCTTACAAAATAAGACAACCTTTTCTAACTTGGACAACCTCCAGTCAGACCATATGAAGGCCTCTGATTGAGCACAAACTCCTTTGGCTCAGTCAGGACAACTTATTTATGATAGTAAAAGAAGAACGTTAGGTTCAATCGAGTGCTAGCACGATTTTCCTTGAACCTAATTGAATCTCATTCAGATCAATTGAACTAGATCAGTTCAATTGATGATCACCAGATTCAAACCCTTGTTTGTGTGACCCAGTTAGGTTCAGTTCTGTATGGTAATGGGATATGTCATGATCTCTATCATCGACATCATCGAAACTCCTTTCGATGGATCAGAACTCTTCTGATTCGAACAGCTAGAATGATCGATCATCTAAATCATTCTAATTGCTCCCAAAATCCACCAGTGACACCTAGCAGTATATGGTGGCAACCCATCAGAGCTGAATGCGAACCTCTTGGTGCAGCTACCTGTGTGATTAAGTTCTTCTATCTTGAGCCCCGATCAGATTAGGGTTAAGGTGAACTCGTCAAACCCTAGTCTCTGTCATATGATGTAATCATTCGATTCGAGTCCAATGTGAAAACCTAAATAGAAACTCTTTCTATTATTTCACTCTGCCATGGCCATGGGCTTCTGGACTTGATTCTCATGATTCATCATAGGGCTGCTCCTCTACCACCGAGGTAGATAGATTCCCATCTTGATGCAATCCAGTTCCTACAATGAACATGCTATAGCCAACATACACCTCAGGGTTCCATATGGCTAGGAGACCGAGTAATGGTGTAGTCAAACTATAACACCCTCAAGGTGAACTGCCGATGCATCTCAGGTCAAAGAACCAGACACACTACTGCAGCATCGAGTCAGTCATTGACGAGAAGGTAGACTTCCTAATGACTACTCGAGGTGGTCACGCTCAGTGCCCTCGTTCTCTAACGAGTACCTGTACTCTCGCTCCGGTGTCTCCACACCGTAGACTCAAGACTCATCTACTAAAGAGAAGCGATTGTACACCAACCTTCCGGATCAATCACCATCCTCGTGATGATCCTATGGTCGGGAGCATGTTTATGAGTTAATAATGATTATTCATGTCTTAAATTTTCAACTCTTGAAAATATGAATTATCATTACCATTAACTCAAAGGATGTATCACAGACACTAAATACACATATGTGATAGAAAATAACCCATTTTATTGATTATAGTCAAAATTATAATTTTGCCCCTAGAAGTGTATTACAAGTGTCAGCCAATTCTGGCTTCTAGGGCACATATATCTAACAATCTCCCACTTGTCCTAAAGCCAATTGGCTACAAGTCTAAGTCCCATCTTCTCAAGGTGGGCTTCGATCTTCTGCTGGCCCAACGGCTTTGTAAGTGGGTCTGCCACATTATCTGTGGAGTTGACTCTCTTGACCTCGACATAACCCTTTTCAAGGTAATCGCGGATGAGGTGTATCACCGTTTGCTTGGAACTCTTTCCAGCTCCACCATTGCACACAAACAGACTGCCAGATGTCGACTTTCGATCATCTATATCGGACATGAAAGTCCGAGTCTGTGTATCCCTGGACTTGGAGTTCTCCATTACCAAAGACCAACATCATATCCTTAGTTCTTCTCAAGTACTTAAGGATACATTTCACAGAAGTCCAGTGTTCTTCACCTGGATTTGACTGATATCTGCTTGTGACACTCACAGCATGGGCTATATCAGGTCGTGTACATAGCATGGCATACATGAGGCTCCCTATTGCAGAAGCATAAGGGATCTTGCTCATGCGTTCTATTTCCTCAGGTGTGCTGGGGCACATCTTCTTGGAAAGATGAATACCATGTCTGAAGGGTATTAATCCCCTCTTAGAGTTTTCCATACTAAACCTCTTTAGTACTTCCTCTATGTACATCTTCTGTGAAAGTCCTAGCATCCTATTCGGTCTATCCCTATAGACCTTAATTCCTAGAATAAAGGATGCTTCACCTAGGTCTTTCATGGAGAATTCCTTGGACAACCACATCTTGACTGATGTCAACATGGGAATATCATTCCCAATAAGGAGGATGTCATCCACGTACAATACGAGGAAGACAACAGCGCTCCCACTGACCCTTTTGAAAACACATGGTTCCTCTTCATTTTTGATGAAACCAAACTTTTTGATCACATCATTGAAACGAGTGTTCCAGCTCCGAGATGCTTGCTTAAGTCCATATATGGACCTTTGCAGCTTGCAAACCTTGTGATCAGTATCACTGGATGTGAAACCTAGCGGCTGTTCCATATAGATATCTTCCTCAAGATATCCATTTAGGAATGCCGTTTTCACGTCCATTTGCCATATTTCATAATCGAAATAGGCTGCAACAGCAAGCAATGTGCGGATGGATTTTAGCATAGCTACTGGGGAAAAGGTATCCTGATAGTCAATGCCTTCACGTTGACTATAACCTTTTGCCACTAGTCTAGCCTTGAATGTCTCCACATTCCCATCTGCACCAATCTTTCTCTTGAAGATCCATTTACACCCAATAGGTACTATACCTTCTGGTGGATCTACCAAGGTCCAGACTTGGTTTGAGTGCATCGAGTCAATTTCTGACGCATTGCCTCTAGCCATTTCTCGGAGTCGATATCTGATATCGCCTCGTTGTAGGTTTTGGGATCATCACCATGAGCACCATTACCTATGAGGAACATTTCCTCTACTTCCTCTGAAATAATACCTAAGTATCTTTCAGTGGGACGGAAAACTCTTTCCGATCTACGAGGTGGAGGAGGTAGTGTTCTTATTGGCTCAACCTGATTTGGTTCCACTTGGTCCTTAGCTCGTTCTGCTTGTGAGACTTTCTCATCAAGCTTAATCTGCTTTCCAATGCCCACTATCTTGAATAAACTATTTTTCAAGAAAGATGGCATGTCGACTCACAATCACATTGTGGTCTTCTGGAATGTAGAAATAGTATCCTAATGACTCTTTAGGATATCCTATGAATCGAGCTCTAAAGGACCTAAACTCTAACTTGTCCGCTTGTTGTCTTTTGACATGAGCCGGACAACCCCAAATTCTGAGATGACTCAGACTTGGTTTCTTACCGTGCCATATCTCATACGGTGTGGTAGGAACGGTTTTAGAGGGAACCCTATTCAGTAGATAAGATTGAAGTTAACAATGAAGTGTCCCCAAAGAAAATCAGGGAGGTCTGTGAAGCTCATCATGGATCGAACCATATCCAATAGAGTCCGATTTCTCCATTCTGAAACCCCGTTGAGTTGAGGTGTTCCTGGTGGAGTCCATTGAGAGACTATGCCATTTTCCTTAAGATAGTCTAGGAATTCCCGGCTAAGGTATTCACCTCCTCGATCTGATCGAAGAACCTTAATGGGTTTTCCAGTTTGTTTTTCTACTTCATGTCTGAATTCTTTGAACTTTTCAAAAGCTTCAGACTTGTGTCTCATAAGATACACATACCCATACCTAGACAGATCATCGGTAAAGGTAATGAAGTAGACAAAATTGCCTCTAGCCGGCACATCAAATGGGCCGCACACATCAGTATGTACTAGGGCAAGGAGATCTGTGGCCCTCTCCCCATGTCCAACAAAAGGGAGTTTAGTCATTTTGCCTTGAAGACAAGATTCACAAGTTGGATATGACTCAAAAGTCAATGGACTCAATAGCCCATTTTTCTCCAATTTGTTAATCCTATCTTCTGCTATATGACCTAATCTCAGGTGCCATAGATATCTGTCAGTTTGGACTATCCCTAGGTCGTTTGGCATTCACGTTTTGCTCGAATAATGAGCATACCTCCAGAAGGACCTTCCTTCTTGTTCTTTCAGGGTGGCCAGGTAAGTAGGGCAGTTCCGCTTCCAATGGCCGTCGCTGTTGCAATGGAAATACTTTCCTTTGCCATCGGCCTTTTTCTTCGATTCTGCCTTCTTCTTCTTTGATCCTTCCACCTTTTGCTTTTTCACAGACTTCTTTTTCTTTCCATAAGACTTTCTTTTGGAAGAAGTCCGTTCCATAGCAAGAACTGAGCCTTTAGAACCTTTCATAGAAAGCTCAGCGGTAACCAGCATATTCATCAACTCGGCCAAGGAATTTTGAAGTTTATGCATGTGGTAATTCATGATGAATTGCCCATATGCATCAGTCAAGGATTGCAGAATAATATCATTCTGCAGATCCAAGTCCAACTTCACACCGAGCTTCTCAAGCTCTTCCATGTCCTTGATCATTGTCAGACAGTGATCTTGGACTGACTGCCCATCACGCATCTTAGCCTTAAAAAGTCGTTTTCGTGACTTGATATTTGGCTGCGCGACTCTGTTCACCAAACATCTCCTGCAGGTGAGCCAACATTTGGCGAGCAGTCCCGATATCTTCATGTTGGCGCTGGAGCTCATCAGACATCGAGCCCAACATGTAGTATCTGGCCTTATTGTCTTCGTCAATCCATTTTTCCAGAGACGCTCTCTGTTCAAGTGGATGGACGAGCTGGTAAGGTGGGAGGGTCCTGGTCCAAAACATGTGTTAACTTCTCTGAACCCAAAACAATTTTGTAGTTCCTGAGCCAATCTTTATAATTGGGTCCAGTCAGTCTATGTGTGTCTAGGATACGTGCCAATGGGTTTGGACGCAGACATTTTCCTGTAGAGAGTCAAAGATTCTAGTTAGATACTGTAATTTTGACTTGACCAATTATTTAGG